>PVIA01009567.1:0-60029 GCA_004024845.1 Tonatia bakeri
TAAAACAAAGCACAAGTCTGTAATGCTACACAATAATTAAAATGTGAGTTTCCCCAGTCCCGCTTAGTGAAAAGAGTTTATCCACACAATTATTTACCCTAAGCTACTACCTCATAGTTCTGTTTATAATGTGAATGAATCCATTGAGCTTTCAGATTCCAACCTCAAACATCTGAGTTATGAAAGAACAGAAGTTTCCATGTAAAGGTTATGTGATTTGAACAATAGATCTACTATTTTACAAAGAACAGTGTTTTCCTTCTTCTGAAAGGTTAGGGATGGCATGGTGCTAGCACGTGTAGTTTCCTCATTGTTGCTGTTTTTTTTTTTTTAATCTTTGACACATGTTAAAAGAGGTAGAAACCACCATATAAATGGCTGGTGATGAGACTTTGGAATTTTGTATCAATATTTCAGTTTCCTGGTTAGATCTGCAACCATTTCTTCTCCAATAAGATTAAAATTGAAGCAGGCGGGATGGTGTGATTAATGTAGGACAGTTTGATAGAGATGATTAAAGTGTAGAATTATCTTTGGTTAGGAACACTTGGGGTAATTTCCCTCTCCATCAAAATGCCTATTTAAATTGCCTTTTATGCCTAAAGTTTTCTTATTAATCTATGGACATCCTTGCATTTTCAACCCAGCAAATGGTCTCTCTAACTCAGTGTGACATCTCAGATGGGTTTCTAAATCTGTAGTTACTGACAATCATGCTACATTAATAAAACTGTAGGAATTTGAAAAAAAAGTTTCTTTCCAACTTTTTATGAAAAAAAAAAAAAAAAAGCAGTACAATACCATAGCTGCAAGGGACCTTAGAACTATTTAATCCAACATCTTCATTTGACATAGAAGAGGTAAGACTTCAGGCAGAGGTGTCCAAACTTTTGGTGTCTCTGGGCCCCACTGGAAGGAGAAGAGTTCTCTTGGGCCACACATTCCGTGCATCGTGACATGTAATCACAAAAAGTCTTATAATGTTTTAAGTAAATTTATGATTTTGTGTTGGACTGCATTCATAGCCATCCTGGGCCACAGGTTGGACACCTCTGACTTAAAGGAGTGGGAAAGTTTGTCTCTCATACAACGAGCTAGCCGTAAAACCTGTGTGTTGTTGCTCTGGTCTCAAGGTGGTCTCCCTCTGTCACGGCTGGGCCATCTACAGGACGGCTCTCACCACACTGCCGTCACCACACTTCCATTATCACACTGCTGGGTGGGCCAGCAGCTGACGGAGAGGCTCTGGGGAGACGGAGCAGCCTGGGGGGGAGGGAAGCAGCCCCCAGTGGAAAAGTTTCTGGTTTAGGAACCTGGCTCCACTGGCGATGATTTTAGGCAAGTTACTCAACCCCTCGGGCCTCAGTTTTCTCATCTGTAAAATGGTGCTTATCACCTCACTAAATTTTCAGGTCATTATAAGGGTCAAACGCAGCCCTGACACATATTTTGAACTCTTATGTTCAAAGTAGTTATACTAACCCTGGTTTTGATAACCATGAGTGGATCTCAGCAATTTGAACATTGGGAGCTTTATCTCCTCATCTTCAGAAAACAGAATTTAATACGTGGAGGGCAGGAGATCCAGACTAGGTCTCACTAACAGCCTGGCACTAATGTTCTGATTTGTCAAACCCAGCCAGGTTGTATAAATTAGAAGTCAGTGTCTTTTTTCAGAGCTTCAGATAAATGTTACCATTCCCAGGCAGCGAAGCATCTATCTCAACTTGCCACATCTCCAGGAATGGAGGTTGGAGAGCCTGGAGTGAATCTATTTGGGGGCACTAATCCCCATCTTCTCAGATTACCTTACTAGTAAAACATTAAGAGGAGGAGAAAGTCAAGTGGACTGAATGCTTGTGGCAGTATCTAAAGATTTCCCAAGGGCTCATGGGGGTTTCCCCAGGAGCAGACACTGTGACAAAGAGTGGAGAGCAAGTCGTTTCTTCAGGAAGTGATCTCAGAGGGCATCTGTAGGGGAGCAGCGAGGGAGACAATTGGGGAAGGAGGTGTGTTACCACGCAGCTGTTACTGTGAGCCCTGGAGCCCAGTCTCTCGGGGAACTCCACGTGGGACACACCACGATTTCCCACCCCTGACGGGTGAAGAAGGCGGAATACCCAACCTTCGTCTTCAACCACCCCTGACTGACAGCTGTTCCTGGGGGACTGAGTTCCCTGAGCAGCCAGCCGGTCCCATGCGCAGCTGAGAGCCAGCCATGGGGCAGGGTGTCTTACAAGAGTGCTGCTGGCACCCCCTTGCCCAGTGAGTCGGAACAGAATATGGCGCTGTCTGCCGGAGCAGCTCTTAGGATGGAAACAGGAGCCTGACCACTGGCAAGGGCCTGCCCTGGAATGTGACTCTCAGAACTGAAGAGTCTGGTACAGTTACCTGCTGAGATGTCCTCGAAGCCATGGAGTCATAGACTCCACTCCATTCTCCTCAGAAAAAGCAGGGAAGGCGGATGACAGGTGTCTTTGGCTCGCGAGGATGCATGTACCTAAGCCCACATCTTTTCAATTTCATCTTCATTCTTTGTTTCACCAATACTTCTTCCACACAGGGCCTTATTATAAGTCATCCTAAAACAGAACAATAGGCCATTGTCCCTGTGGTGTCCATGTTCCACTCAGCACAGTGACAAGGTGTTTATCAAGGTGGTGGAAACATCAACAGTCCAAGACTTGGCTCTCCATTAAGCATTGCATTCTGGAGGACATTCAGGCGAGAGCTAATTATAAATGGGCACCAAAGGATAATACAGAAAATACTGGAAGGATAGCAGTATAAGGGAAGCTAGCATGGATCTAACTCAGAGTTCAGAATAAGTTCAGGCTATTGCTCTGGCATATGCTTCCTTCCACTTGGGACCAGAGCGAAGGGTGGGAAATTTCAAAATTACCCAACATGTTTTCTTATTGTACTTGGAAAGCTATCTAGTGTTTTTCCTTTTCTTTTTTTCCATTTATGAAATGAGCCCAATTGCTTGTGTTTTTGGGATGCAACTAAGATTCGAAGCGCTGCCTTGCATCTTTCTTCCGCTCTGCGAGGGCTCTCTGCCCTACTAGTTATCCCCAGACCCCAACAGCATGCGCGGAGGTGATCTGCCTGTCACAACATGCTGTGACCACAATGCAATGGCATCTTTACTATTTTTCAGGCAAGCTTTTAGACAAAAGCCGTCCTATCAATAACTTTTGATAAGACAGACAATCAATACCTAGGCAGGCTTTGAAGAACAATTGTACCTTAGAACAGCAGCTAAATGCTCACTGCAAGACCCCTAGCCATAGAGCTGATCCCTGTCTCTTTGGGTGTGCCCTCGGATGCAGTACGAATGCTGAACCTCGGCTGTTTCGAAGTCTGTGACAGCAGAACATTGGCTTGCCTGGAGTCTAAGGTGGAGAAATAGGCCCAAGCCTGGGTCTGGCCAACACTCCACTTCGGTGGATTGTTTACAAAACCACCAGCAAAGCAAAACGGGGACATTAGGTATTTTTTGGTTGCTTCTGATGGTTGCAATCACTTAATGGATTGCTGGTGGATTGGCAATTAAATACCTGATTAACGACTAAGCAGTCAACTAGGAGACGATTAAATTGCTTATTTGAATTTTGAAAGAGAGAAGTTTTGTGAAGCACAGGTTGGCAAGCCGAGGCCCATGGGCCAAACCCAGCCTGCCATTGTTTTTACGAGTGAAGTCTTCCTGGGACTTGAACCAGGCTCCTTCATCCATGGGTAGGGCTGTTTTTGCATGACTGGGAGGACTGAGTAGTCGCAGCCAGACCGACGGTCACCAAAGCCTGAAATATTTATCATTCGGCCTGTCACAGAGAAAGTCTACTCACTTCTGCTCTGATGCGATTCGGTTCTTATTTCTGTACGAAGCAGGCTCGATAGCCGGCTGCCTGAGGGGAGGAGGAGGCGGGTTTAACGCCGCGCGCACCTGTCCGCGTCACCCTAAGGGACTGACTCTGGTCTGCCTCTTGGAGACAAGTGCTGTTAGCCGTAAGAGAGTTTGATGTCGCAAAAATGAGGATGCCAACTATTAAAATTGGGAACAGAGCACAGAGCTCATATAGTTTGAAGTTCTAATTTTATAGATGAGGAAAATAAGACCCAGAGAGGCCAAAAGATTTGCCCAAAGTTATTTAACTTATTGCAGAGGCAAAAACATCATTTATTCTAAAGAACAAAACAAAACAAAATAGCAAAACAAACACCAAACACCCTTCTGAGGAAGCCCAGGCCCTTCTGGTGAAATCTGGGGAATATTAATTTTGTTCTGTCAAGAACCGCACTTCATTTTATGCTGAGAAGATTCAATTACTCTACTGCAGTGGTTCTCAAACTGCAGCGTGCTTCAGAATCACCCATGGGGTGCCTTCACATGAAAGTTTGGGGCTTAATTCCTCATTTTCCTTTAGTTGCTAAGGTAGTGGCTCTAGGGTGAGTCTCCAGAATTTGCATTTCGACCAAGTTCAACAAGCGTTGCAGACAGACGCTGCTGGTCTGGAGACCACCTTTAAGACCCCAGCTTGATGACAGCTGGGATGGATGGACTTCTGTCCCTCACATGTGTAGACACTTGGCTCCAAGGCTGAAACAACCATTACCTAGTCAGGGCTGTTAGGGAGTGGTCATCGACAAAGAGTCGGCAACAACCTCCTTCAGCATGGTTATTTCACATTATCGCACTGTGTCCACCAAAGCAAACAGAAGAAGGAGAACCAATGAGACAAAGCAGGTCTTAATCGTCACGCTGTTGGAGGGAAGGAGGCACAGATACCAAGGACGGATCATGCAGAAAGTCTTCATTCTGTGGACGCGTAGCAGCTGACATGTGCTTGTGGGCGTGGGAGAGAGGAGATGAGACGCTGTAAGTGGGGGGGTGTCGCTAGGTTCTCAGCGTTTTTAAGCTCGTGATTCATTCTGTAGTAAATTATAGAAGTTACACTGTGAGGAATCATCTGATAATATCTTCTCCACATACGAATTTGAAGGAACTTAAAATGTACCCATGTGGGTATATTCATTACATAAAACTTTTACGCTGAAGACCTGGATTGGCCTATGTTTCCAAATTCACAGAATCCCTTTATGGTCAAAGATTTCTTTTACAACGAGCACACCGAGAAACAGGAATGATATTAAGCACCTAACATCACACAGCAAACCACGAATAAGACAAAAAAATTGCCAAACCTCCCTGATTCTTAGTGAATAAGGCAGGCATTAGTGGAAATGTATAAGGAATAGAGGTTTATTTTTCTTGGATACTTTGTAATTTAAGTTGTTTTGCCTTGAGAAAAAAAAGTGGGGAGATAACTAGTCTCAAAAGATTAAACTTGAACTGGAAAGTGGTGAACAAACAGTTCACACCCCACCCTCTCACCAGTCAGCAGTAAACACGACTGAAGTGGCTTCTTGTGAGAAAAAGTTTAAAAAACTCAAACAGGGAAAATTTAAACCTGATGTTTCTTGCTGCATCCAGCTCCTCCTGCGTCTGTTGCAACACTCGACTTTTCCTCTGCATCGGTGCCCGTGGATTACTGGGTTGCTGGCACTGCGGCCTCCCTCCCTGGCTATTCCTCCTGGGATGATGCGGTCCAAGCCGGGCATGTCTGAAACTGAGCTCACCCCTACCCTTCCTCTCGCTTGCCCCCAGTTGCTCCCTCTCTGGACTTCCTCACTGTTGTCAAAGTTATCAGCGTTCTCCAGTCACACAAGTTCAAAACCTCAGAGTGAACCCTGCCAAAGCTAACTCCTTCTTCCCTCTCAAATCTAGCCAGTTTCCAAACCTCCTGATCCCTCTTTTAATAATGTCTTTCACACCTGTCCCCCTGTCTCTCTCCTTCTCTGCCACTCCTAGCTGCCCACTCTAAACCCCACTCAGGGTGGCACCTTGATTTCACGCTCAGATACCTAGATTTGGCTGCCAGCTCCAATGCCTTCTGGCTGGGTGACTTTTTTTTTTTTAAACTGATTATGCTGTTATGGTTGTCTCAATCTGGCTCGGTGACTTTAGTTTTTGAAGTGTCTGAGCCTCAATGACATCATTTTCTTCCTAAAATGGGCATAGCAATACTGTCCGTAGAGTTGTATGGATAAAGCACACAGTGTTTAGGCAGCGTCCGATGCCCGGTAAGCGCCCGCAGTTAGAGGGGCTGTAGAAGTTGCCATTCAGGAGTGGGACTCAACCTTCACTTGCCCCTTACATAGGCATACTCACCATCATACGTAATCTTGTATTCGAAATTTTATTTTTCCGTGTGAAAATCTATATTGCTTTTTATGATCTATCCATCTTTCACACTGGATGAGATTTCCCTCAACACTCAACTGTGTAGGGTTAGTGGTGAAAATTTCTTTCTTTGTGCAAATGTCAGGAAAACAGAGCAGGCTCGCCTTCCTTTCCCCAGCGGGGTTTCCACACTGTGTTTAGGTTTTCAGGATGCACTCGTATTTGCATTTCTCACAAACCCCACTGCTATGGATCAGATTGTACCCCACTCCACACTAAATCCTTGTGTCAAAGTCCTAAACCCCAGGACTCAGAATATGACCTGGCTTGGAAATAGAGTCCTTGCAAATATAATTAGTTAGAATGAGGTCCTGGGGGAGCAGGGTGGGCCCCTAATCCGACATGACCAGTGTCCACTGAGAAGGAGAAATGTGGAGTCAGATGCTTGCACAAGGAGAACATCATGTGATTGCGAAGGCACAGACCAGGGCGATGCAGCAGAAGTCAAGGAACGCCAAAGACGGCACGCAGAAGCCAGGTGCCTAGACCTGGCTCTGCTCTATGCCTTCAGGGAAGTGTGGGCCTGCTGACATCTGTAGGTCAGGCTTGCAGCCTCTGCGCTGGGATATGGAAACTCCTGTTTGTCAAGCCATGCAGCCTGGGGTAGTTACGGCAGCTAGCAGACACCTACAAAGATGCTGTGAGACGCAGAGAGAAGGTGGTGACAAGCTACCTGAAGCTGGCTCTAGGGTCTTCGAGATACTTCCAACAGCAGCCGGGGGCTGTGGTAGCTGGGGACCAGGCCAGGTGAGACCAGTGAGTCTGCTGTCTTGTGAAAGGCAAGGCACCAAGGCTGGGACCTCATGCAGCCCCTCAGCCTCCTTCCCTGCTCACACCCTGCAAGGACAGAAGCGGGAGGGTGGATTGGAAGACGAGGTCTCAGCCAGCCCCTGGGAAGCCTGAGAGTGTGGGTAGCTGTTTTCTCATTGCTGAAGGTCTGTGTCACTGTCAGGCAGGGGCGTCCTCCTGGCACCTTAAAGGGCAGAGGGCTTTACGCACCTGGCCCCACCTCCCAGGATGGTTTTTAGTTTGTAGGATTTTCTGTTCTAACTCAGTTTCCCAGTACACTGGATTCTTCACAGTCAGCTGACACCCTCCTTGCTCTATCTAACCCACAGGCCAGAACAAATGATAATCACACTTCTAAAGACAAGAAGGGTAGCTTACCCACAATTCTGTGCCAAAGCAACAGAACACGTGCCAGCCAGCACCAGCTTTTCTACACTTTTCTCCTTCAATCATGAAGGTATGACTGTTTAGTGGGCAGCTGAAATGGCTGGGAGTTGGATATCCAGACAAGTGGGATTTTATTTTAATCAGAAAGTAAATCCCTTTCAAATTTACCATTTGAACAATGCCCAGGTCTTCTCCTTTGAGAGCTAATTCTGGTATCTTCCTGGGGGTGAGAAGCAGCCCAGTGTGGCTCAGGGACCGGATTATCTCCCAGGCAATGGGGGCAGACTGGTGCGGCCCATTCTGACACCTTTTCCCAGACCCTGTTACCCTCAACTTGCACCGTGTCTGCCGGGAATAACATTTATCATGTTAGCTGTCTGTGTTTGCTTTTTGTTTTGTTTTATTGTTGGATTTAATTTTTTTGTCATAAAAAGATGCTCTCACTCCCCTTTACAAGGTCCGGTCAGGCCTGAGCGCAAATGGAAGTGCAACCTTCACACTCGCCGCACAGGAACTTGGTTGGTTTCTCTGTGACAAGTTTGCCAGATAAAGACAAGAGGTCTTGTTACCTTTACATTTCAGTTCATCAGTAATCATTTTTCTTACTATAAGCACCTCCCAAGTATTTAACGGGATGTATTAGAAAAAAATTTTTTATTTTTACCTGAAATTCAAATCTAACTGGATGTCCTGTGTTTTCACTTGCTAAGTCTGGCAACCCTACTCTGTCAGAAAGGCAAGCTTTCTATTCTTGTTTTTCTACTCCTTTAATCAACTAAGATGTTGCTTGTTTATTGTTTTTTGTTTGTGTTTTTTTTTCCTTAGCAAAGAAGTACTTTTGAGTATGTCCTGGAACATAGTTTTTCAAAATGCTCTCCATGATCAATATATTAAATCACTTAATACTGGCTGAAATGTCAATTCATGAGTCTCACCTAAGTCATGCTCTATACACAGATTCTCAAGCCCCCCGCAGGATAGTCTGCCCTGTGACCAGGAAAAGAAATGTCCCCTACGATTTGGGCACTGAGTGTCCTTTCTCACTGCCAATATATGCGTCACTTGAGCGATGATGGTCCCAACCAAAGGAGCCCCTGAGGAAATGTTGACATTTGAAAACATTGCAGATTATTGAATTTGTATGATATTATTATTTAAAACAACAGTATTTATTTCTAATGCCTTTCTAGAAATTGCTAAAATATATATTTATATTTCATTAAATTTGTAAAAAGACCAAAGATACAATTTTTACCTATTGAAATAATTTGCCCGTGTGTTCATTGCCGTGCCCTTCTCCAGGCCCAAGCCTACGGACACCGATCGTTTGCTGTAGTCGTGTGTTCCTCGGTCTTCAGACAGCATCACAGGCGCGGCCACGGCTTGGAGTGATCACTGGAAAGCTTTGCCATGGTTTAACAACAGTGCATTACTCTGACATTAAGTGATATACGCTACACTATTAAAAGCTCCCTCTAGTTAGCAAATTATTTTCTTTGCAAGATATTTATCTCTCTAAGTTTACTTTCTCATCTAGAAGATAATTATAGCAATAGTACTATTTTATAGGTTTTTGGGGAATTAACTTAAAAGATATGTGTAAAGAAATTAGCATTAGTGCTAGGCATATATATATATATATATATATATATATGTATATATCAAAATGTTCAGTAAATGTTAGAGTATCTATTATTATTATTAGTTTACATTTAAAAGTGTTCTTTCATTTATGAAATCATAAAAGTTCCTAAAAATGCATAATCAGAAAAGGCTTTTTCAGCATTCTTTCCTAATCTTGAGTTCTGGGCTACTGTGGGAAGATGCCACTTTCAAACCCAAGTATAAATGCTATGGATGAGATGGAAAGTCGCAGTATAAGCCCGTCCTTTGTCCCCAACCCCCTACTGTTAGCAACATTAATTCTGTACCACACTACTGTGGCTCCACTGTTTCTGACTTGTTATAGGAGGGACTCCTTTAATACGGTGAACACTACATGCAACCATGAAGCAGTTTAATTTAAAAAAATCCATGTGGTACTTCCCCCTGGAGTTGAAGTCCCATGTGACTGGACCATAGTCAGTAAGGAAGATAGCAGAGTTTGAAACTGGCCGAAAGGCTGGAAGCTCGTTTGAAAGGCTCATAGTTTGTTCTTTATTCTGAATGTGATGGGGAACCATCAGAGGGATTTAAGGAGAGGAGAGACATGATCAGATTTGATTCTTAAAAGGTCATTCCGGTTCCTTAACTTCCCCCAGGCAAGGAACAACCTCTCTGTCAACCACTTTGTCTTTATTGTTTATAGTTGTTCTGTTTTCTGTATCTTCCTTGATTAAATGTGAATTTAATGAAGATGAGGAATTACCTTATTTATCTTTATAACCCCTAGAATCCCAGGGGCCTTGCAAAGAAGAGCTAGTCCACAATCATGTTAATGGAGGACTGGGTGTCTAGACGGCTGAAATGACACAGCAAGGCCAAACATGCATTTGATATAATAAATCCAAGGAAGTGTTGGTGCTACAATGATTTAGTACATAGAAGCAAAGAAAGCAATATTACCAGTCTCAGTCTTCAAAGTAGCATAAGGAACAGAAACCCAAATATCGACACTTCTCCCCAGAGGGTAGCTGATTTCACACCGTGTGTATACCACTCAGCAGGGCATTAGACCAGAAGCAGGCTTGCCACGGGTCATTTTGATCTATCCAAAACACAGACATTTATCTTAGTCATTGCTTTGCTTGGGAGTCATCACAAGGAAATGACACTAATTGTGAAGGTGATATTTCTTGGATGTGAGTCATATGAAAAGGGGATTCTTTCAGCTCTCCAATATGAACATGGTGCACTGTTAACCGTGGCCAAATAGCACAGGCTCATGTCCTTACCGCTTTTCTGCTTTGGGGCCAGGATGGAAGAGTGACAACACGTTGTATTTTCATGTCACCACAATTTTTCACAGTCCCAAAATGTTCCATAGGTATTTAGAGATGTGGGTAGTATGTAGCACTGGGAAATTAAGGGAGTGCCGATTCTAAATGAAATTTTTGTTCATCAGAGCAAGCATGCAAAAACTGTTTCCCACCTTTCTGCTCATACAGGTAATGCTTTGGAAACAAATTTATCACCCAAAGTTTCAGTAGGATATAGAAAGTTGGTCATGCCCACAGCACTGCCGAGAAAGAAATGTCGGGGCAAAGACTACCGTTCCCAGAGGGCTGTGTGTGCATTGAGTGGGTGAGCTATCTGGTGTTGGACTGTTGGAAGACTGTGAAGCAGAATGGATTTAGCCTGGAAAATGAGCAAAAGCATCCAAGTGAGAAAACTTTGAATTGGTATGAAGCCAAAAGGGGACTGAATGAAGAAAAGGTACTTTGAATGAGATGTTCATTGACTGCATGGTCTATGGAGTTTAACATAAATCTACTTCCCCCACATATTTTCCCAAATCTTTAGTAAAATAGGTATTGCTTAATGTTGCCTTTGAATACAGTCGGTTCTTAGACATGAACGTGGGGAAGTGCTGAAGCCAGCTTCAAGGGCAGGTGTGGGCAAGAGATGATGCTCTTCTGCAGCCCACACAGGTGGTTCCGCAGACCCAAGATCAAATGCCCCGTGTTGCTTGATCCTTTCTGAAACTCATTCAAGAACAACAATAACAACATACCTACCCCCTGACAAACAAAAAGAAGAGCTCCCCCCACCACAGTTGTATCTGAAGAAAACAATGTATAAAGAATGCAGAATCCACACTGGTGGTAGACTCTTGGTTTGCACTTTCGTAAGGAATTATTTGGAGGTCACTGTTCATTAAACCAGGCTGGAGACAGGATCCATACAAGCTCGGTCTTGCAGTCCGGTGAATTGTTTGTGGAAACATGAGGAGGCACATGGCCTGTCCTCAGGCACATCCTTTAAGATCCTTGGTCTCATTTTAAAGCAGCCAGGAAATTGGGCCTGAGCTCCAGACTGGAGACCTTTGAAAATCATATTAAAGCCATATTAATGCAATTTCTATTGCTTTGGTTATAGTTTATGCTCTATTTCAAGTTGTCATTCTTTAATCTTCCTGATTTTCATTGTTTATTAAAAGATGAATAACACGCTATAACCTTGATTCAATCAGCTGGACCAAATATGTGAGACGAAAACCATGTACTGTTGAAAAGGCTGCGACCAAATAAAATTTCCCAGGACACAAAACAAGTGGGTTAAGGGAGCCAGAGTTTTGCCTCACGGCCACTTTGCTGGAACAGCCAGTGGTGAAGATAAATGTGGTCTGAGATTGTGCCCATGTTACACCATCAATCAGCCGCTCTGAGAGGGAGGAAGAGCGCTGGGAAGGCAAACATGACCCTTGGGCATGTGCATGGGTGGCGCGGCAGCAGGACCCACAAAGGGCTGGCCCTCAAAGGGCCTCGGAACTTGCTCAGGCCTCCAGCATCTACACCCAATGTTGAAGGAGCTTGGCTTGCGTTAGATGCTCTCGATCCGTTAATTTTAGGTCATACCCAAACCTTAAGGGTTTCTGTGCTTCTGGGGTGAAATTTTGTTGTTATTGTTGTTGTTGTTGTTAGAGTTGAAGATTTAGAATTTTGGAGCTGTCAGAGGTTACAGTTATTTATTGACTCGCTGGCCTCGCCTTCCCCCTGCCTGGCAAACTGTCCATGCTCAGCAGCTGGGGCTCACCCTGACATCCCGAAGTGCCCGCACAGGAATCTGTAGGCAATGTGTTAGCAATGAGTGATGCTGAATTTAATTAGGGCTCAGAGAGCATTCAAAACTCATTTAGCTGGAACTTCGCATTTCTGAGATGAAGAAACTGAAGCACTGAGCACTAGGAAATAAATTATTTATGGAAGGGCTAATTTGGACAAACCACATAATATGGACTAATTAAAATGAGAAAATGTAAGAGCTGAAATACAGCTTATTTCCTGTCTTTTTACTTATATCTGATTAGAAAGTAAATTGCCCAAAATTAATTCTAGGAAACTTGTTTGTTAAAAAGCATCTCATCTTATAAGATGGCTTCTTATGGCTAAAAGTCTTGTCTGATAAACTTCCATTTATGAAATCATTTTCTTTTGGTTAAAAGTAAAATATATCTTAAGTTCGTTTGCATTTAGGAAACAATTTGATGATTTATAACTTCTTTAAAGTAAATATCTGCCCACCAATTACCCTTTAAACCTTAAAATCAAACATACTCAAGAAACCTATGACTGATATAATTTGGGGAAATTTTTGGTAATTAACCATTGTGAGTATTAGGTGAAAAAAATTTTAATATTATAATGCAAGTTTCCACATCAATTTCTTAGGTGGCACTGTGATAAAATTTCCTTACTCGCTTTCTTAGTGGGAACTCTGTTCTCCCCTCCATTGGGTGTTCCTGGTTAAATATGAAGTGGAATTCTAGAGCAACTTAAGTGGATTATGAGCTACGAGGCGGGGCTGGCTCCACCTGCACGAGACCCCTGCTGTGGCTCTTCAGAATTCTTTAATGTGGGCCCTGCCCTTTCCTTTCGCACTGGGTCTCACTAATGAAGTAGCCAGTCTTGCCTGAAGTGATTTGAAATACCATCAAACTCTTTATCTTTCCTTCACAATTCTAACAAATATTAAAATATTTGTTTTGTAAAACTTCAGTGAAAGAATCCTGGAGTGGAGTACTGGAGTTGAGACTATCTCTAAAGAGGTGTTTTGTTATTTTTTTAAAATTTTCTTTGAGCTAAATGCACTTCACTACTTTTCTGTCTTAGTAAATATAGAAGTGAGTTGTCTTCTGGATGGAGGGCCTTGGGTGTGTCGGCTGCAATTCGGGTTTGAAGATGCCTAAGGCAGGCAGGATGAACATTTCTGGAATGTTCTGGCTGGTGAACTTCCCGTGTCCAGAAATCAGACGCATCACACCTGTGACACCTTTCCCCAGGGTTTTGCACAGAGCACGGCATCCAGTGGGAAGAATTACTTTTCTAATCAAATCTCTGGCTCTTAGAGCTTTACTTTTGAGAATGCTCATCCTCCTATCATTAAATGTACAAAATCGAAGTGAACTGATATTGTTGGGACTTTGTAAAATGAGATTTTACTATGGAAATTCTTAGATGGAGGGTGTGGGAATAGGGGAATGAGATTTAGAGAATGTGGAGCACAGGGAACTAGGAGAAGGAAACTGATAACGCCCAGGGAAAACTGAACCCCTGATACTACCTTATAATTTAAGATTCAAATGAAAATAGATCAATCCCTTGTGCATTGAGAGACTCAACTTCCCTCCTATTCTCTCTCCAGGGGTCCCTCGAAGGAGAGAGAGGTTATGTTTCTTGGAGTCACTTGGTCCTGAGTCCCAGCTTTTGCTAAATCCACTGAATTTGAAAATCATCTTGCTTTGTCCTCAAATAGGATCCCTTTCCCATGCAATGGCTCATATTATGGGGACCTACACAATGGTGACAGCTTTTAATGAAGACTTTGGACACGGGAAGGGTTATGCTTCCCACAAACACTTTGAACTTAATATTAATGTGTTTCCATTCTTCAGGGGCCTTCTGCCATCCTGACGGTGGGGATTTCTCACTGAGAAGAAACACTTCCCCTTGGGATCTGGTCACTGGCCATGCTACTCCGTTCCCTCCCTCCATGATCCCTGTCCTCGCCCACTGCTTATCCCGGCCACTGTCCTGTGTCTCCCTCCAGACCGTGACCACACTTTGGCGATCCCATGATAGTTTTATAGGTAAACACAGTCCTCTCCAGGATAGGAACTCTATTGAAATCTGAGGGAAAAGACTGGAAACACACATTTAAAATTAGTACATTTACCCTAAATAGAAACAGTTGGTACACACAGTTCTTTGGCTTGCTCTGCTTCCTCAAACATCTCTTCACTCTTTCCTCATCCTTCACCTTTCTGTTACATTTCTTTTCATCATGGAGGAAAAAAATTCTGCGACCAAGCAAAAACTTTGATGAAAAATTTCATTCTCACATTATAGCCTAAAAAACCATGTTTTTAAACCATGCAGATGAGTGTTAATTGACAAACTCAGAAATAATTAGTTAATTAGTAAGTGTTTTCAGAGTTAAAAAGCCCATTTTCTTCTTTTTACTTTTGTTTTATTTATCATATTTTGTCATGTATAATGTGCTCCTGTGTATAATGCACACATATATTTTTGTGCACATAATACACAGTATTATTATACCCATGGTATGTATCATTATATCCTTGTATAATGCACAACTTAATTTTTCCCTCAAAAAATATGAGCAGAAAAGTACACATTTTACACAGCAAAATGCAGTATTTCATCTGTTAAACCACTTCATTGAGGTAGGTGACTGACATACAAGAAGCTGCATACATTTAGTGTGTACAGTGTGATGAGTTGAGAGGTAAGTATAGACCTGTGAAACCATTATCACAATCTATGCCATTAAAATATTTATCACCTCCAAAAGTTTCTTCCTGGACTTTTTATTTCTTACCATTTTTGGTGGGTGATAAGAACATTTAACATATGATCTATTGTCTTAGCAAATTCTTCAGAGTACAATCCAGCATTGTTAACTGTGGGCACGATGCTCTTCAGGATATTTCTAGCATTTCCTCATCTTGTAGAACTCAAACTCGGTAGCTGCGGACTACCAACCCCCTGCACCCCCAACCCCTCAGCTCCTGGCAACCACCATTCTACTCTCGGCCACTCTGAGCGTCACTAGTTTGGATTCCACAGGGAAGTTGTACTATGTAGTAGTTGTCCTTCCGTGCCGGGCTTATTTCACTTAGCATAGTGTTCTCACATTTCATCCACATTGTCGTGAGTGGCAAGTTATCCTTCTTTGTGGAGAGATTTTATCGTGAACACATATTGAATTTTGTCAAATGCTTTTTCTTCATCTATTAAAATGACCACATGATTTTTATTCTTCATTCTGCTGGTGTGGTGTAACGCATTTATTGGCCTGCCTATGTTCAAACTGCCCTGGCTGCCCAGGGGTAAACCCCACCTGGTTGTGTGTATGATCCTTTCACCGTGCTGCAGGACTCAGTCTGCTGATATTTTGGTGAGGGTTTTTGCATCTGTGTTCACTGGGGATATTGGCCTGTAGTTTTCTTTCCCTGTGGTGTCTTTGTCTGGCTTTGGTATTAGGGTGATGTTTTAGAAGTGTTCCCTTTCCTGTTTTTTGAAAGAGTTTTAGAAGGGTTAATATTAGTTCTTTTTTAAATGTTTGGTATAATTCACTTGCAAAGTCCTTTGGTCTTGAGTTTTTCTTTGTTGGGAGGCGTTTGATGACTAATTCCATCTCCTTAAATTACTGATCTCTTTGGGCTTTCTATACCTTCTTTGGTCAGCTTAGGTAAGTATATGCTCTAGGAATTCATCTCTTTCTTTCCAGTTGTCTAATTTGTTTGCATATAATTGTCCATAATAGTTCCTTATGATCTTTTTTTATTTCTATGGTATCCACATATTGTGTTGTCTTTCCTTTCTGGTGTCCTTTATTTGAGTTTTCTCTGTATTTTTTTGATCAGTCTAGCCAAGGTTTTGTCAATATTGTTTATTTCTTTAGAAAACCAATCCTCAACAACATTGACTTTTTCTATTGTTTTTTGTTCTCCATTTCATTTATTGTTGCTCCAATGTCTGTTTCCCTCCACTTACTTGAGCAGGCTTTGAAGCTTCTTGGGAGGGAGGGACATACAGAAAAAATTTATCTGAGGTGATTTATGCATGAGGGAGTAAGTGTCCTATAAATCATATGTTCTTTGGAAGGTGAGACGAATTGAAATTTATGAAAACCTGACAAGCAATTTGTGTTGTTGGTTCCCTAAAATAGTTTTGGAAAAATAAAAAAGCTATCAATAGTTGACCATGTATAATCTTCTCTGGGGAAGTATGTGCTCCAACCCCTGCCCAGCAACCTTTCCTGGCTCTGCTGGCATTTGGGCAGAAGGAGAGAGAACCACAATAGCACAATAAGTTAGCACACTCCCCAGAGACTTTTGTGAAACACTGAGGCCTCCTTCTAAACTAGACAGGACTACTTACACATTACTCATGTCAATAAGCACACTTAAATGGAAACTTGTCTGAGGATCCAGATGGATACCTCAAGAAATGACAGAATTTAACTTAGTTCAAGGTTTTCTCATGAGGTTTGCAGATGGCTAAGCACTGCATTTTCAAGTTTGGGAACAATCTGTGAAATACTATCATGCTCACACTTTGGTGGTGACCACTCACTAGAAGAAGGGAAAGGCAGGAACACCGTAAGTCTCACCTGAGGAGATTTTCTAATGAACAGATCCTACCCCTTTTGCCACCATGCCTAGAGATGTGCAAGGCCACATGCAGCAAGCGCAGCAGATGCTTTGGGTGCAAATGGTACACACTGGTAGTTACACCTCAAGCAACTGTACCTCCTATAAACAGGTCCATTGGCCTGACTCCATCCTCTTCTTCAGAAGAACTGAGCCAGGATATCCATGGATGTGACCCCAATAGAGACCCTTTCAAATGCTGTCCAGGGGATTATTCTAATTCATTGGCTTCCTACTGAATTTGGGAACCAGTGTTCCTGATCTATGTTTCCCAAAGTTGGTTCAAGGATCACTTATATCAGCTCTGCCTGAGAGCCTGATAAAATGTAGATTTCTGGGGTCCATCTCAGCTCATGGACTCAAAAATCTCTGGAATAAGGTCTATAAAAAACAATTTCTAAGCATCTCTATCCCTGATGTTTACGAATATACTGGAAAAGTGGCAAATGGTGAGGACTATAAGAAAAACCAGTTAAAAGACTGCCCGTCCTCTCAGACAAATCAAAGATTCAGCTCAGGCAAAGCATGAAGACCCACATGGTACCAGGTTGCACCAGGCCGCTCTGAGAGAGGCTTCCTCCACAATGTGGGATGGGAGGAAGGGGCCGTGGTGAGAATCTGTGGGAGGCATTTACCACAAGACCCAGTGGTCTCTCAGGGGAGTTCTACGTTCTAAGGGCTGTCTGTGATCTCACCAGAAGGATAATTCATGAACTTCAGGGCTCACTGTCAGAGCCAGAGTTTAGTCATAGGATAATGAAGAGAATTTTGTGAGGTATTTTTCTTGTCATTGTGCTAACCAGGGGTCATTTGGTTTGAAAAGCAGAGAGAACCATTCAGGCTAGTTCAGATGAGGGGAAGTTCACTGCAAGGACCGTCATGGAGTGAAAAGTGGCTGAAATCCATAGAAGTGCCATTTTATTTTTATTGTTGCCTGTATGTTGTCAAATGAGCAAGTTTAATGTCTAAACCAGGGGTGCCCAAAGTTTTGGCGTCTCTGGGCCACACTGGAAGAAGAAGAGTTGTCTTGGGCCACATGTTAAATACATCATGACACATAATCACAAAAAAATCTCATAATGTTTTAAGGAAATTTACGATTTTGTGTTGGGCCACTTCCACAGCCATCCTGAGGTGCATGCGGCCCACGGGCCACAGGTTGGAAGCCCCTGGTCTGGACCTGTTGGTACATGATTTTGGAGGCAAGGTAGTCTCAAATCCTTTCATAAATGTCACCCCATCATCTTCATTGAGGTACTCAGTGGAAGTCTATAAAATTATGAGAGATGGAGTTAAATGAAATACATGTTGTGTTTTAAAAGCTGCACCTAATTGCCCGTGAATATCTCCCCAGAGACTTCTTTCCAGTAACACAAAAAAAATCTCTTTTAGGCTTATGGAGAATGGTAGGTATTACAGTCCATTGTAGAGTAAAACTGGCACGTAGGTAAAAATTTGGTTATTCTATAGGATCCTAATGAGTTTATGGCATTTCTGGATATCAAAGAAGATTCTGAGAAGTTACCTATGCTTTTGACACTGTGGACATAAAATTAGATCCCGAAATGCTAGACTCATGGCTACTATAAATCTAGTAAACTGAAGTCTCTTCTAAGGTAAAAAATAGAGGAAGGAGGAACAGTTTCCAAATCTAAGAGTAACAAAGTTTACCAATGACCACAAAGAGAAAATGAAACTTTGTGTTTGATCTTGACTATCACCTGAAGGTTGCTCCTGAAAGAAAGCGTCTTGAATTCCCCTCTGCAAGTGCTCGGCACACAGAAGGTGTCACACCTGCGACCGGGCAGGGAATGACCAATGCCTGCTGCTGGAAATTCTCCCCTTTTGACATCCTTCTTTTCAAAGGTTAATTTTGACTGAGGGTTAGATTCTTAGTGTTCCTTTGCAGAAATATTTCAATTAAAGATAGGAATTGGTGCCTTTGGCCCAATTACCCTGATCTTTCTAAATTAAATCCATAGTAACAGGAACAACTCGATCTACCCTGGAACATATTAAACATAGCATCAAATCCTGGTATAAAGTTAATTTAATACCCTATACTAATTCCAGACTTTTCTGAGCCTCTTCTTTGAGAGTAGGATGCGGCAAAAATAAGAATACATGTTTAGAGAGTAAATTGCCTGAAGTTCAGCAAGTTAAAAAGACCTTTGAACCCCCTAGAACCCAGATACAAACTTCCTGAAAGAAAGCCACGGGCCACTAACCTGTCTAGGTGCCCAGCTGTGTGTATCAGCTGCGCGGCTGAGTCACCAGCGGCTCCTAACAGTGGGGGAGACGAGGTGTGTGCTGCGTCTCGTAAATCCGTGACGCTGTGGAAGTCTGTCCAGTTTCCTGTGCTCAGGGGGAGCCAGAATGTCACAGCACTCATTTGCCTTCACCTTTTTGTAATTTGAGAAGTACTTGGGTTTGTCGTTTTCATTCCTCTATCCCAGTGAACTGTGAATGACAAAAGACTGCAGAAGCTACATGAAATGGGGCAGTTTTGGAGAGCGATGATAAATGAGGGCCACCCAATGAGGGTGTGCAGACCAGTGAAAAAATTCTATCACATTGACCCTCTGTGGCCCCTGCGCCCGATTTACAACCAGATCTGGGGATACCCTCCATGGGACCCCCAGCCTCTCGTTTTCAAGCTTCTGCTTACATATGTGAGTGAGAAGAGTTTATTTACTCCTCAAGTAATTCATCGTAGTTCTGCAGGGCAGGAAGTATTCATATTAATAGATTAATAAGTATTAATAAAGTAAATCTTATTTGTTCATTCATGTTGAGCTAAAACGTTCTTTCTGTTAATTTCCTATAATCTCCGCAGAAAATAAATGGTGTATAGTTTTCAAAACTACAAGCAGCGTTCTTTTGTGCTTGCTCCTTCTCCTCAGACTTCTTAGACTTGTTTAATTTGCCTATGACTTGTGTGAACTCATTAAAGCGATGCCCTCCGACATTTGATAAAGAGAGCAGAAAGCAGTGCATCTCAGAGCTAAGTGGTGATGCATGACTGGCGATGCGTGCAGTGCTGGGAGCACAGCCTCCAGGGCAGGGTCACCCTGTGAGGCGCTGCAGCTCTGCGCGGACCAGCTGAGTGTGCTTTGCTGAGCTGCTTAACCTCGCTGTGCCCGCAGTACAGTGGAGCAATGGCTAGCTACCTCACCGTGCTGGGAGGATCCGAGGTGGCTAGCTCTAAAATATTTAGAACAATGCCCTACTTATACAAATGACTCTTGGCTCAATGTGGAGAAAAGTGTTAACAATCAAAAGAGAAGGGTATATATTTCCTCGCACAAACAGAAATTTGAACAGAAGCGAGATACCTGCGTTTTGTGCAGTCCTGCATCAGGTACCTATGTGAACTGTAATAGAATAACAATTAAAAAAAATTTTTTTAAATGATGAATTAAGGCTTCTCCCAAGTTAAAGATCTCAATTTAACTGTAAGCAATCCAAGGGAAATTCATGGAAGCTCAGACTTATAAGACTTTCTCTGTAATGTTTTAAAATATGTAAGGATTAGCCACAAAGATGCCTTATGTGGCTACAGTTCCATGTCCAGTGTTAGGCCTCATTATTTGGACTTTGTGATCATTCAGACAGTGAATAGCCCCAGGGAGGTGAGGGGTAGGGAAGGGCAGAGAAAAGGCCGTGAAGCCGCTGAGGACGGGACATGAGCTTGAGGGAGCTGCAGGCCTCTTCCAGTGGAAACAGACTGTGGCCCTCACCTGCTTCAGCGGCAGGCCCAGCAGCTAGGAAACTGATGTTCCAAAGGGATCAAAGCTTTGTTTCTTTAAGAATATTCCATAATTCACCAACTTCACCACTGAGTTGGGCTTTCTTTTTCCTTCCCAGACACAACAATAGCAATAATGATAATGAAAGTCATTCTAAATTGTCTTCTTTTCCCCATAGAGCTGTGGTGGAATCTGTGGACGTCCATCCTCTTTCAATAACCTGTCCAGAGCTCTCAACACCCCCGGTGAATGTCACACTCCCCCTCAGGGCCATGTCCTGCCCTCGGCCTGATTTCTTCTCCTTGCAGCCGCATTTCCAAACAATTCTGCTCAGTTTGCTGGGTTCCACAGGCGGCTTCTCACAGCTCCAGGCTGGAAATAGGCCTCCCTGGGGTGACGAAGGCACCCTGGGCTGCGAGATCCCCTTGTAATGCTGGACTCTAAGACTCCAAAACATTCATTTGGTGCAGCTAAATTGTGTTGATATCATGAAAGGAGATAC
This sequence comes from Tonatia bakeri, assembly GCA_004024845.1. NCBI lineage: Eukaryota > Metazoa > Chordata > Mammalia > Chiroptera > Phyllostomidae > Tonatia > Tonatia bakeri. The sequence continues at coordinate 21,069 of PVIA01009567.1, forward strand.
ACACACACAAAGGACAAAGACGCTGGATGAATCCCTGCTCATAGAAACCAGAGACGAGGAAGGCACTCTGTAGCTCTCCAACCTCAGTTTCCAGATGAAATGAGGTTCCTCTGAAACTCACCGCAAACGGCCACAGTTTACAGCACAGCTTCCAAGACATGCCTATGGCACCGCTGCTGTGTCCTGTTAGAATTACCACTGCAATTTGTTTGCTCTGAGAGGCACTCCGAGACACCCCAGGGGGTCCTGTTTTGAATAGTGCCAAGATTAATAATGCCAAGATTAAAGGGCCTGGAAGTGCAACACTGGATGTTGAAAAGCCACATACAACCCAGCATCCCTGGTCTGAGAAAGTTGGATGGCTCAGTGACTCTATTCGTCTTCAGAGTTAGCCTAGGGCCCCACACAAGAAGAATGATATGTTTCCTGATTATGCCCCATCATTGTCCGGATTCCCATTATTTCCTCTTCTGTCACTTGTTCATCCCTTTTGTCTTTATTCTGCTGGCCTGTCAGTAGGTTCAAGTGAAGATTATGAAATATCAGAATTTCCCCTGTGAAAATACCCCAAATTTAAGAAGACAAGAAGAAGATAAATGAATCATATTCTGAAAACTGGTTAGTTAGAACCGGGAAAAGAATTCACTTGGAGAAATAATGCCGGGGTGGTTGGTCGGTCGGTAGCTAACCCAAACCACCAAAGACCTGCTCTTACATTTCCGAATGTCCTTAGTAATTCACTCCATTAGCAACTGTTTGCAGAGTTCTTGCGATCAGCTAGGGAAAGTGCTGAGCCAGAAGAATACTATAACGAATAAAAAACAGCCACTGTCCCCAAGGAGTTTACGGTTTGCTGGGGCGACCACAAGCACCAGGCAACTGGAGGAGCGTGAGATAAACTATGGTTCGAGGTGGATTCAAAACCTGGATCTTCTCTTCTTGCTTTTAGGACATAGTTCATCCAAACGAGTCTTCGTTTCCTGGCCCAAGCTTAGGGCTTTGTTTGTTTGTCCGTTTATGTATGCGTATGTGTACATCATTTAAAAAATTGTCCAATTACAATTTACATTGGATATTATTCTGTATCAGTTTCAGATGTACAACAAAGTGGTTAGGAAATCATGTACTGCACAGAGTGGTCCCCCACTGCTTCAAGTCCCCACCTGGCCCCATCCAAGCTCATTGCTGTTTAGAGAAAGCAAAGAATAAACTTGTGAGACTCTTAACCTCTGCTGGTGACCTTTGAGAATCATGGAGAATGGGAAAATTGTCAGAAGACTTGAGACAAGGAAATATCTTCAGGTCATCAAAAAGACTAAAAGATGTCATTTCCATAAACTGTTAACCGACCAGTGTGATATCAATCTCAGATAAGCTTTTAGGATTATATTACTGAAGAAATCGTTTTTGGGAAACATGCTGAAGGAATAGTTTGTAAGCACATAGAGTGAAAGTAGAGATTACTAGGGGTTCACCAAAAAGCAATGAAGTCCTACTTTGGTGAGATTATTTGATTAACAGAACAGAGAAAAGCAATGGATGGAAATCTAAATTTTACCAAGACAGATATAAGACAGTAAATAAAATGACAGATTAAAATTACCTGGCGTAAAAATACTAGAAGCTCCAATAAATGTAAAAGAAAATATACGCAGAGTTTATTTCAGTTTTTCTTGAAATCAGGAGCTAAATTTTGCTTTACATTATATGCCAGGAAAAACTAAAGCCAAAAGTTGGACACTAAAACATACTCTAATTTCTGAGTGTCAAGGTTAATTTCAACAGAAAGTTAGACATCAAGACATATTCTAGTTACTGGATTTCAAAAAAACTAAATCACATTCAAGTGGGAAGAATCGGGGCTCTCTCCAGTGATAGTTCCCCAAAACAAAGGACACTTGTTCCTGAATTTGAATAAAAAACAAGAATTTTATTTCCAGCCAAGTTGTTGAGCAAGTATAAAGGCAGAGAACCTTTATTCTGAGACATGAAAGGTATCAAGAAAACTCACATCTGTGAGTTCTCTTTGAAAATCAAATCTAACCAACTAAAGAATGATTTAAAATAAAAAAACAATTTGGGAATGTATGGAGAAAGGACTGAAAGTTCAAATTCACTTAAGCATAAAACCTATGAAGAACACATTAGTGGTTGAAGAATAGAACAGAAATGTTATAATCACTTTAAACATAAGAAAATAAGCTAAAAAACCTGGAATTAGGGAGAAGATGCATAACTGTAAGTTTGATGATACATAATCTTTTTTAACTTAAAAATACTTTAGATCTACTTTTGTTTAATTGTTAGTTTTTGTTTTTAATTAATAGCCTTTTACTTTTGGGTATAAATTACTTTTTAATACTCAAGTAAAACATTATCCAAGTAAAATTCCATATTTCAGTTTAGTTCAACATTACTTTTCATCTACACATGACCATTTATTTACATTCAAACTTCCTTTTATTTCTCCAACATTTTTTTAAATTTATTTTTTCAATTACACTTACATTCACTATTATTTTATATTAGTTTCAGGTGTACAGCACAGTGGTTAGACAGTCATATGCTTTATAGTGTTCCCCTGATATTCCCAGCACCCACCCGGCACCACGCAGAGTTACTCCAATGTTATTGACTCTATTCCCCCCGCTGAACTCTATATCCCCACGACTATTCTGTCACTACCAACCTGCGCTTCTTAATCCCTTTGCCTTTTTCGCCCAGCTCCCCAACCCCATCGGTCTGTTCTCTGCATCTGTGATCCTGTTCCAGCTGTGTTCCTCTATTTTGCTCTTTAGATTCCCCATATGAGTGGAATCATACAGTATTTGTCATTCTCTGCCTGACTTATTTCACTGAGCCTAATACCCTCTAGATCCACCCATGCTGTCGCAAATAAGATTTCATTCTTTTTTCATGGCCAGGAATAAATGGCCTTTTTAAAAAGAATCTTTCAGGTTTGCAGAAAAGTACAGAGTGTTCTCATATGCTCCTCCTCCTGAACACACGGTTTCCCGTATTTGTAAGATCTTGTGCTATTGTGGTCCACTTTTTACAGTTGGCGAGGTAATATTGATAGATTATTGTTAACTACAGTCAGTAATTTACATTGGGGCTTACTCTTAGTGTATATTCTAGGGGATATGACAAATGCAAAATGATATGACTCCACCATCACAGTATCGTGCAGAATAATTTTATTTCCCTAAAACTCCCCTGTGATCCAACCAATCATCCATCCTCTCCTCCCTCACCCAACCCCTTGGAAAACACTCATCTTTTTACTGTTCCACAGTTTCCTTTCCATATAATATTTTTACTCGGTAATTTAATTAATACTATCTAAAACTGTAGTGCATTAAAAATTTCATATGACTTCTCTTCCTGATTGTTTTAATTTCCTTTTCCTGACTTTAGAAAAATTATTTTTCATAAAGAAACACTCATTTGAGGTTTGCAATTAACTTCAGATTTAATTCTTTTCCTTTTTAAAATTTAAGAAAAATATTTTATACTGTTAACTTTAAAATAGTATGCAAACTATTTTAAAAAAGCAAATGATAAAAACCAGAAAACTGACCCTTCTATAATACCATGTGATTCTGAGCCTACACATGTGACTTTCTAAAAGAAATGTTTGTAAAAGGGACAGGTGTAATATGTAAGGGACATGCACTTTATTGGTTAATTTTATAATATTTTGGTATAATCACAATTTTTATTATATTTTTCTGCATATATCTATCTGTCCTCTTACCTAATTATACATATAGAGATATATTTGAAATCATATTCAACAAATATCATAAAGTTATTCTGAGACATTGGAATTTTAGGTGATTTGTAGTTTTTCAGATGATTTACAGCTGTTTTTCTCTACATACATGCTGTGTGTACATGGGTATTTCTAATAAGAATTATTATTTTTAAAAAGGAAATTTAGTATATTAAAATGAATGCAATATGATTATGTAAATGTTTTCATCCCCAGAACTAAAAATGCATCTCATAACTACAAGGTGGAAAAGTAAAGACTAAGAAACTTTAAAATATTTTTATTATAGAAAAAATGAGCGTAATGATTGTATCTCAAAGGCTTAAGAAAATATCAGACTGTCTTAACATGTCAAAATAAGGACCTCACTGTGTGACACTGTGAAGGACACATCTGGAATTTTGAGTTCAGTTCTAGATGCATTTTCAGCTGCTTTCAGAGAAGAACGACTAGGATCTTGAAAGAATCCAAACTAATTCAGAAAAGACTAGCTTATGAGAGATTTTCCTTATTCTTTGTGACTTCAAGGGATTCAGTGTATATTAACAGGTAGAAAACATGGAGAGAAATAAGTTGATTCTGTGTCACAAAATATTCCCGAAAGGACCCTCCGCCATTGATGTCCAAGCTCAGTCAGTCAGCCTTTTGACAGGGATGCCGTGGTAGGAATTCAAACCTCAGGCAGGATGGAAGGGTGAAAGATCTCTATGTCTCTAAAGTGTTATCAGTTCTAATCTCTGAGTCTAGAGAAAAGCACAGTGTTGTTTTCACAAGCAAACTTATCCACTGAGAGCCACCCTGATGCTACACTGGGTGACCATCACCCTTGTGAACCACCTGCGTTCCAATGGCCCTTGGTGGCCTTCCTCACTCCACACGTCTGAGAAGACTTTCTTCTGCAGGGACAGTGTGGGGCGATAGGGAAAGATTGTGCCAATTGAAGGTATATTTTCTAAGGGGTGAACTTTTATAATTGATGCAAAAACAATTTTTTTCTTAGCCTCATTCTCAAAATTCAATGTGAGGAAAAAATTAGAATTTGTGTTTACATAAAGTATGCAAATATATAATTACAGGGCAACTTTTGTGGAAATAGAGAATTGTCTGCTTCTCCATCTCTTCCACATCCTGTACCTCTTTCTTTCTAGATTGTGGCAATTCATAGCTCAAAGATGTCTTAGCGATCATTCCATCCAACCAGGATGTTGAACCAATAAGGAAACGGCAGCTCAGAAAACTTGTGTGACTTGCCCAAAGTCACATAGTTCCCAAAGGAGGTGATTCTACACCTCAGTACTCTTGACTCCCAGCCCAGAGTTCTTTAGCTTGCCAGGTACTGGAATGTCTATGCCTTTTGTCTCCTCATATTGGCTCCCTGATATAGCACAGTGTTTTGTGCAAAAGTCTTTCCAGTTTATACCTGTTCCAGACATTTGAATAAGCTCCGTCTTTGGCGTTTTCCTGTTAATGTGTACCTGTTGTGCCTGTCTGCTCTCTTTAAACGAATTTTGAGTTCTTTTGCAGATACTATTTATCCTCCTGGCTTCCTTTGTTCAAAAGCTCATATTCTTTAAAGAAATTCCTGCTGTATTTTTTTCTTTTTGAGAATATTGAGTAGACGAGAGAGGAGCCCTGTATATATACGGCAAGGTTCTGGATTGCAAATAATGAAATCCACTCTGCCTAATGTACATAGTTTTGAGCAGTAAGGATTTTATTGCAGAGCATTAGCTCAAATAATCTCCGGGAAGACTAGAGAACTAGGCTTGTATGCTGCGTGACTGGGAACAGTGACGCCAGAAACAGTGCCTCTTCAACAGAAAGCTATTCCAAGAAATGACTCCCTCTTTGCACGACCACATCAGAATTACAACCAAAATATGGAATAACCATCACTCAAAGTATCAGAAACCGAGTTGAATGGAAGTCTGACAACTACAAAATTAAAGAAACCACATCCATCCAGACTGGCAGGAGGGGCATAGACACTGAACGTGCTGGTCCCACATGCATGTGTGCTGGATAAAAACCTGGGAGGGATATCTCAGGAGCAAGGAGTCCCAGCCCCACACCAGGCCCCCCAGCCCAGGGTTCCAGTGCCAGGAAGATAAATCCCCATAACTTCTAGCTGCAAAAACCAGTGGAGATCGAGTCACTAGAAGAAACTGCTAGAGCTCCAAGTAGTTCCTCTTAAAGAACCCACACACAGATTCACCTATTCAGACTTACTTCCTCTGAGCTCCAGCACTGGGTGGCAGCTTGAAAGGCACCGGTGGCACACAGGGAGAAACAGAAGTGTCTGGTATCAAGGTGAGCAGAGACCACTGTCCCTTTTCTAAACCCTTCCCCCACAAAGTCAGCAAACTAGTGCCTTTTCTGAGACTCCATCGACGTGGCTACCACTGTTAACCTGTCTTGGAGATCCCTAGAGACTCTGCCCAGCCCAATTTACGGGCCCACCCACACTGCTTTTGCATATGAATGGCTGGTCTGGCCCCACACTTCACAACTTACTAAATCCTCTCAAACAAGCAGCAGATGGCCACAGTGAGACCCAGGCCCAGCACGAACAGCAGCCTAGATGCACCCTAGCAGCCTTGGCTTCTCCTGAGAATCTCCAAGCACAGCACAAGTAGCAGCCATCTCAGACTACCTGAGCAGCAACAGAAAAAAAGTTAGTTACCTACAGGGGAGTCATCATAAGACTGTCAGCTGATTTCTCAAAGGAAACTGCAGTTTACAGGGAACTTACAAGAAATATTCAAAGTCATGAAAAGCAGGGACCTATAGCCAAGATTGCTCTACCCAGCAAAGCTATCATTTAGAATTGAAGGGCAGATAAAGAACTTCCCAGATAAGAAAAAACTAAAGGAGTTCATCATCACCACAGCATTATTATACAAAATATTAAAGGGACTCATTTAAGGAAAAATCAAAACTATTAACAATAGAGTGGCAATAAATACAGTCCTGTCGACAGTTGAATCTAAAAACCAAACTAAACAAATTAGAAGAACAGAGAGAGAATCATGGACATGGAGAGGGTTTTGATGGTTGCCAGATGGGAGTGGGGTATAGAGGAATGGGTGAAGAGGTGAGAGGATTAAGAAGTACAACTAGGTAGTTACAGAATAGCCATGGGGATATAAAGTACAGCATAGGAAATGGAGCAGCCGAAGAACTGACAAGCATGACCAACGAACATGACAAATGTGTGGGAATTGCCTGAGGGAGTGGGGTTGCTGGGTGGAGAGGAGCAAAGGGGAAAAAAATCAGGACAACTATAATAGCATAATCAATAAAATGTAATTTAAAAAATAAAGTTAACAAAAGGAAAAAAACAAAAGAAGCTATTTCAGTTTAAATGATGTTGCCACTGCCCACCACTCACTCCTCCACCTGCCTGGCCTCTCCCACTGTAGCAGACAGAGGGCCTATTCCCTCACAATGACCAGAACCACTCTCACAGTGGCGAAAGGGCTCCCTCTGGGGTCCCTGGAGCTTCTAAGACAACGTCAACACCTCTGCAAAGAGCATGACCCTTCAAAGTGCAAACTCATGGTGCCTGACAGACTGCAGTTCTGGACCACGGAACCACTTCCTGAGTTTCTCTGGATCCACTGAGACCCTTCTCTGCAGCCCGCATCATAGAAGGGGCCTCCCTGAGCATCCCTCAGGTGTGTTTCTTTTCAGTCCCATAACATTCTGGAAGATGCCCTTCAGGGGGCATGGGAGGGGCCTCTGTCAGTCACGTTTCTGTTTCACTAATAGAAATATTCACTAGCAGCAGAGTGGGGGTTGGATTTGCCTAAGAATTCAATAAATTTTTCTAATGACATTGTGTAACTAAACAGGTACCTTTGTATTTGGGGGTGGGTTTTTAACCTGCAGCACAGTTTCTTTTTTTTTTTTTTTAATTTTATCTTAATCATTGTTCAAGTACAGTTTTCTGTCCTTTACTCCTATCCCAGCCCACCCGCACGTCCCTCCCCACCTCCCTCCCATTTCCACCCACCCTAGCTTTTGTCCATTTGTCCTTTATACTTATTCCTGTAAATGCTTCCCATTCTCCCCTGAAATTCCCTCCCCTCTCCCCTCTGGTCACTGTCAGCCTGTTCTCCATTTCAGTGTCTTTGGCTATATTTTGCTTGTTTGTTTGTTTTGTTGTTTAGGTTCCTGTTAAAGGTGAGATCATATGGTATTTGTCTTTCACTGCCTGGCTTATTTCACTTAGCATAATTCACAGTTTCTAAATTAAAATAATAAGCATACTTTGTAATTATCACAGCTCTGGTTTTCCCAACTTTGATGCATTTAAGTGAAGTTCCTATCACCCATGGTAAGAGAAAAGCTATAAACGTAATCGCTGAAAAAGCGTTTCTGAGGTCAGTGAAGGCTTGGTCACGCAGTTCTTTGCTGCGGGAAGGTTAGGAGAGTCCCCAGAGACGATGATCCCATCAAAGTGCTGCTCTGCATAGTTCAGGAGACTTGGGAATAGTACCAGTTAATGTGCTTATTCTGGTCTGGGTTTTATTCAAACACCACACAGATGATACTCAGCAAAAAAAAGAAGTCAATCTGAATGCATTCCAGATGGGAACAGGGTTTATTTACTGTACTCAAAAGCTGAGGAGCATTTAAATAGGTTTATTTAAAAATGAAAAAGAAAAAAGAAAAGGCAAGACAAGACAAGAAAGAAAAGATGCATACAGAGTAAAATTCCAGGGCTGACTTCACAGAGAATTCCTGCTGTGAACCGAATTCATATTAAAAAAAAAAAGATCTGTCATCACCCAAGCACGGGTTTTAAAACCTTTGTCTCATTCAGTCACATTGTGGCATACTGATTTTTTAAAATTGGACCCAAATTCTAAAAGAATGTTTTGATTTGGAGGACTCACCTCACTGGAAGATTACTTGGTCTTTTTTAACTTGGCAGTTTCCTGTCCTCTGGGAAAACAAGGTGAAGTTGAACTTTTCAAAAGAGAGTCATAACTATTCTGCTCATTAATCCAGTTTATGAGAACTCATTCCATCCAGCTGAGAATTTGGAAGCCTTGTTATCAATGGTATTATGTCAGAACAAAAGGTGAAATGTCTGGCATACGACAGGATCCAAGACACCCCACGAAGCGTCTAGACTACAAAGAAGGGAAATGCCTGGATATAGACACCCAGGTAGGACCCAATCCATCTGAAAGTCTGCCAGGTGTATTTCCTGACAGAAGAAAGAAGTGGGAGCAACAGTTGGCGAAGCCAATTCACTTCTGAACAAAGAATTTATTTAACATCCATATATAAGGCTTGACACCAATTCATTACAAAAATATGTCATCTCACAGCCCAGGGGTTTGCAAATGGAAATAGATTACTATTGATCCAGAGAGATATATGAACGGACAATTGTACAGACTGAATATAGCAGTCATCAAGTAATGTGGTTCTGTCCTGTGAAGTCGTCAGTGGGAGTCTGGGGATAGACTGGCAGATGTTGGTTTAAATAGTAGTGGAAGCCTCATGGAAAGCGAGGTTTTCTCCTGCTTGTTATTTGTGAGAGACTTGGATATAGAGAAAACCCTGAATGAATATTCAGGGGTAGAATGATATTTGAAATCTAGCAGAGAAACAGTTAGCTCAGAAACACTTAGAGCAAACAGGTATTTCTTCCTCTCCTTAAATAAGGGCAACAGATCAAACAGACCAGGCTGGGCTGGGCTGGGCTCAGCCTCACGCATTTTCTCACTCTGAAGCCCAGGCTAACGGAGTGACCGCCATGAAGGGCACGGTCGCATCCGGGGAGGCTGTAGAAGAGGAGGAGCAGGACCGTGTGCTACCTCTAAAGCCTCCGGTCAGATCTCACACAATGACATTTGTACTCGCTTACTATTGGTCAAAGCAAGTCACATATCCAAGCCCAAAGTCAATGCACAAGAATGACTATTCCTCCAACTGGAAGATATAGAAAAAGGTGTGGGTGAGTAATTTTATCACAGGAAGGGAGAGAAGAGGTAGGAACAAAACTCTAATCCATCATAAGCCATCGAGGAGGACTGCTTTAATAGACACGATGAGAGAGGGGAGGACAGCAGTCAAGGATAGATGATCCAGGGCGTTTCCAAAAATGATCTGTACATACTGGAAGTTTATCCTGATTTAGAGAACAATCCAGCAGGGTCAGCCAGAGAGACTCCTTTGTCTCAGACACCTAAATCTCCTCTTTCTGTATCCTTTCCTTGCACCATTTTAAGATGCACAGTCACATTATGGGCCCCACTGGCAGCAGCCATCCTCACCCAGGGCCAGGGCCCATCTGAGTGGGTCGTTCATAGGCAGTGCTCTTCAAACTTAGCATTTCGATGTTATCGCCAAATGACCATATACACATAGTCACACAGACAATATTGACCATTCAATATAATTTTAACTCTTTCTTGATCATTTTCCCCCATTTTTAATGAAATAGGAGCTTCACATAAAAAGTTCCCAGGGTCTGTGTCAACTTCTGCAAGGCTTGGCCCAGGAAGGAATCTGATAAGCTATACCTGGTAGAACAATAATTATTTCTCCAATGAAATTTCACAGGAATGCCCAACAGATAGAAATGATACATTCTGGGGTAGGCACACCAGGGGAATTTCAGAGGTCCCCGCCTTCAACTCCTTCCCGTGGCAGCTGAGGGACTGCTGAGGAAGCCCCGTGACTGTGGGAACCCCTCTGGTCCCAGGGTCTGATACACCCCCTGAGTATCCTCCTTTGGAACTTTTAAAGAGTGCTGCCCAGTTAGGTCAGGAAGAGGCACAGAGCCCCGAGCCTGGAGCCCATGGCTCACGAGGTAGGTCAAGGAAGGCACCAAGAACAGGACACCTCTCTGCTGGGTCAGAAACCGTGCATCCCAGAGGCCACTGCTCATGAGGTAAACTATAGTAGAGAGGGCATGGAGAAATCTCCTCGGAAGCAAGAAAGAGAAATGTCTGGGTTGAAATGAAGGCAAAGGGGGAGGTGAGGTGGAAGAATTCAGAGTGGGGCTGGTGGTTTCAGCAGTACGGAGTGGAGAAGATGAAAAGGGAGGCTGTGGTGTGGTCACCTGCAAACAGTGGCGCACTCTGAGGCTCTGCTCCCCAAACCTCCCTGGGACACTTCCGTGGGCCATTTGCGGACGGGAGCCTGTCCACCGAGCTCTTCAGCTCCACTGGTTCTCCACGTACAATAAGAGTGAGATATTCAAACAAAGGAAGGAGTGTCTGACCAATGTATTTTATTTAAAGTACAATCCTGTCTTGTATAATAGCCTACAACTATCTCATTTTTATTCTAGTAGATGATAAGAAAGACATATAAACTTCTTAGTACCAGTGATGTATCCCATCAGTGCCTGCTACAAACATAATTTACTCAACCTTTTATTCTCATTGTGTCTTAAGCACGGCTAGATTCACTGACCACAGTTTAGTAAGCATTATAATGAGGATGATGCTGATGATGAAGTCAGCTAATACTCATCACGCACTAATGTGTGTGTAGTACCTTATATAAATGATCTCATTTAATCATCCCAATAACCTGAAGAGACAGGGATTGTTACTGTCTCCACTTACAGATGGGGTAAGAAGCTAAAAGAGGTTAAAAGATGTCTCCATGACATATCACAGCCAAGTGGTGGAGTGTGGATTTGAATCATACCATGCCACATACGCCTTATAAGAATGCTGTGAGACAAGAATTATTATTCTTATTTTACAGACAAGGAAGCTGAGACTAAGCAGTTGAACTAAGATCCTGCCACTAGTGAAGGGTAATGCAGAGAGGTGAATCCAGAATGCCTAACTCCGAAAGCTATGTTCCAGGTGAACCCTCAGCATTGAGTGGAACTTTCTACAGAGCGTGGGCTTATACACTTGCTCCACCGCCTGTGAGCTGGGTAATATTCAGCACCAAGCTCCTCACCTGCAAAGTGAAGACAATGATATGCATATCCTACTTCAGGGGGTTGTGGCAATTCATTTAAATGATGACATAAACTCTTGCCACAAACTAAGCTTTTTATAAATGTTAGTTGTTCTTTCTTCTTAGCATTATCTCCCCACACTGCCCCCTACTATAAATGTTAATGTAAATACTCGCACAAGATTCCACCAAGCAGAACTCTAACTTCCTTCCCTGGGTCCTTCTCCAGGGCATGGGGTAGGAATTTGGAGAGCCCTGGTTTTTAGAAGGGTTGCATGTTTATTTTTTCCAACATTCAAAAATATATATATATGGATATCACAGGATAATTATTTCTGGTACGAACAATGTTACCACAAGGAAACCACACCTAATGCACCATTAGATTAGAATGAAACTTATCAGAATCTGTGGATTCCTGTGACCAATGAAATAAAGGCCAGTCAGACATTTTCCCAGTTGGCACTGTAACTCTGACACATGGCCAAGTTATGCCAAGTTGTGTAGACACAACTGTAATGTTTATCTCCGAAGAAACTATTTGCCTGTGAGCAGTCCCAGTCTAAAATAAGGGAAAAGAAAACAAGCACACACACAATTATAGGGTCAGATGAAGCCCTAGCATTCTTCTGAGGGCTCATAAACAAGAGTGATGAATGGGCCATGAGTCAGTGTAGAAGTCATTCTGGCTGGACCAGGCCCATGTGATTAATTGAAGGAGAAATGGCTCTTGTACATAAAATTATGAGGAATAATTATTAACTGTGTTATGAGAGACATCTCTGAAGTTTCTGGTTGGATGTACAGTCACCCCTTACTGTCAACATAGAGAGCCTAATCTCCTGGATTCAGGATTATTATTCTTCATAAAAGAATGATACTCAACCAAAGTACTGTGACATCATTGGTTCAATAAAATGATGGGCATGTATGTAGGGCTTAACGAATAAATAGAGATACTCACTAATCTCTTTTTGAGCATCTGTTATGTACAAGAACTGTGCAGAATTCTAGGGAGACAAAGTCAAACAAAACATTACCTTCCTCCAAGAAACTGACAGTCTAGTAAGGTATACAGATCATAAAATGATTACTACAAGGTGAGGGGTGTTCACAGTGGGCACCTAGACACGTACACCACAGCCACCTTGCAGTCGCTCACTAGATGCCCTTTCTAGCAGCTCACTGATGCCCTTTCTAGCAGAAAATTAGCAGAACCACAGGATCCTCTGAGTTCTCACCCTGGCACATGGAGTTGTGTGCCGAGCCCAGCCACAGTGGGTGAGCACAGGCCGTGGGACTCTTCCTAGTCATAAAGAGAGGTGCCCTCTAGATGACTACAGGACAGTGGACTGGAGTATAGGGAAATGGCCTTTTATAAAGGAGATCAATCACTAGATCAGCCTGCTCTTCAGGTGAGTTACTCAGACTTGCTGAACCAGCCATTTGCCAAGCTACAAAGGAGAAGAATATGAACCTCAGGGTCTATCTGAACTTGCTTCTTCTTGCTTGGGAAGCCCAGAGAAAGGCACAGAGGTTCAGAGAAGGCTTTCTGGGGGAGGACATTGGCAGCAAGTTCTGGAGGAGTTTGCAAGATGAGGAAGAGGAAGAGAATTCTGGTAACAGAGAAGAGCGAGAGAGAAGGGACAGCATGAAGGAACGAGCTGTCAGCACGCTCCTGGAACTGCGAGTGCTCGGTGTGGCTGGCTAACAGATGGGAGTGGGGTTACTGCCAGATCAGAGCACTGGGCAGTTTCTAGTTGGTCAAAATGAGGAGGAATTCACCATCCTGTATTCCTTCCATTTAGCCTTCATTTGCTGATGTTGGGGGAAAGGGCTCAGTGAATAAAGGAAAAAACAAAGATGACAAATTCTACCTCCTAAGTTTAAAAGCCACTGTTCTACAGGAAAACCAGAAATATTCTGATGGATAGGTACAGACAGAACATGTCTAGATAAAAACATTTGCTGGGGGAAGGAGAGAGACCAAGCAGGTAGAAGAAACCTTCAAACCCCAAGAAGATACCCAGAGTTCCCAAACAGAGGAGTAAAGGGATGCAGACAGAACCCAGAGACCATCCTGTCCCTGTGCAGTGAGCCCCAAATCTTCTGTTCCCCATCTAGTGAGATCTGTCCATCAACAGCGCCCCGTCACTCACTGATGGCCCAAGAGGAGTAAGGCCTTACTCTTGAACCCTAAGGATATGCTTAGCTCATCAAATAGCTCACACCTTGAGGACAACTCCACTTTTAAGAGCCTAGGATATTATAAGTTCCTAGGGACTCAAGACTCCCAGAGGGGTGGGGAGGGTATGGAGAGGACACTGACTCCAATGGCCAAAATGGAACTAAATATGTGGTGGGATATCAGATCAGGGAGTTCATGAGAGGCTGTGGGACGCTGGTGAGATGAATAGGTTTGTTTCCCAGAGTGGAATACACAGAGCAGGGCAACCATGAGGAGGACCAACCATGGTGTGAAGTCACGGCCTGAACCAACAAGGCTCTTTAAATCCACTAATACCTATAAAATTCAACACTACAAATTCCGCTTTCTGTAAAGACACTGACCAAAACAATCTTTACCTTATAAGCCTATATAGTGCATATTTAAAAAGAAGTATTAATGTTAATTTCCTTTGTTATAATTTTTACTATTGTGTAATATGTCACTAAATGAGATTCCAAATTCTGAGATATAATATTTTAGTCCATGTTAGTCTTTTGGATCAATCTCTTTTTTCTTCCAATTATCACAGTATTATTCAAAATACTGTTTAAAAAAGAAATTCCAAATTCAGAAAACAATTACAGAAAACCAGGAGAAAATCATGAGTCATCTTTTTACCCCTAAGAAACCCATTTTCAGGAATTGATGTCTTCCCATCTTTTCTAGATATTTTTCATGTAGTTAGTCTTTAACTCACTATTATACCAAAAGCATTTGAATGTGTTCTTGAAACCAACAGAGTTCATTTTCTAAAGTTATTTTCCTGCTGGCTCTAACCCTGTGCTTATCTCTGTCTATCTCCAGGCAGACAGCAGAAACGAGGTGGCCTTCCTGGGAAAGGAACCGACCCCTGGAGATGTAATAGTGACTGGAAAGAGGGGACTGTCTGGAGGTACGACCCCGGTACAATGAAAGGCTCTTTAGGGGATAACCTGCCTTAACTGCCAAATAGAGCAGACATTTGCATCTGGTCGGTGGCTAATCTTAAGGGAGAATTAAAAGGAATACAAAGACAAAATTGCCTGGGTATAAGGAAATTCATCCACGTATTGCAATGCTTCCCTAGGTGTCAAAGCCAATGTTATGGTTCCAACAACTAGCTGCAACCAGGTGAAGCTGCAAAATGATTACGAATGTTGAGCTACCCCAGCAAACTAGATCTTCACAGGGAGTAAAAGAAAGACTTGTTTTGTTAATGAATATTTGTCTAATAAATGTAACGTGTGGAAAATTTTATCTCATGCTGGCTTTCGTCATAAATCAAGTAGCCAGCTTGTGGAGGAGTGGATAACACCTATCAGTTTGAATTTTATTGGTGGATGGAAGTCTTATTTTTTTTTTAATCTGAACTTTTCTTTAGATTTTTTTCCTTCTGACTCCAACTGGCCTCACCCAGCACCCTGACGCACCACCTCCCTCTCCCTTGCTTAATCCTTAAGCGCTCGGGACAAGGAGGTTCTGGTCAGCACCCAGTAGTCAGTCTTAAGAACAAGGTCCTACGTCTGTTGGCAACAGAGACAGAGTTTTCAATCAAAATAAAGAAAGCATTTGGCCTCACTTGTGTTTAGCTCTGGACCCAGGAAAGCGGAACAATCCTGCCAAACAAATCCTTGAGAAACCAGACAGGATGACTCCATGGCTGACGTCAGGACCAGACACAATGATCAGCTACCCCTACCCTAGCACCGACCAACCAGTAGAGACTGTGGCACTAACTCCTTCAGTCTCCATGATTAATGTTTCTTTCCCTACATAACCCATCCTTTGGAAGCCCTGGGGAGCCAGGTCTTGGAGCACTAGCTCACCTGGGACTCCGGGCATGGCGCCATCTCCTTCATAAATCCTGTTTCCTTGGCTGCAAATTCATGTTTGCACCCTATTGAGCTTTCATGCATGCAGGCAAATGGACCCTTTCAGTCCCGTAACAATTTCTTTTTCCGCTAAGAAGAACAGGAAAACCGAATGGTGTGGAAAAGCTTGTGGCAATCGCACAGTTCCAGTGACTCTGCTGCTCTATGCTTAACATAGAGTCCTGCTTCCCCATGAGGACTGGGGATGGTATGGAGGCTAGGACTGCTCCAGAAGCTGGGATGGCAACTCCAGCTTCCCTAAAATCTGTGGCCCAGGATTGGCATGGGAGGAAAAAGATGCTCTTTCACCATGAAGTTATTGTCACCACGATAGCTACAGAGCCCCTATGCCACCATCATGAAGAAAGTCCTTGTCCCATCTGAACTGGTGAGATGACCTGTCGTTATTGCTGCTATTCAGAAGAAATTATAAAGTGGGGTTACACTACGGGCCATTCTCTTGCCTTCCCTACCTCCAGTTCTACCCTCTCACACCAGAGAAATATCTGGGCCTAGAGCCTTATGTTTTCAATGTCTGTCCCCACTCAGAGGATCCCAGTGGTGATGCTCCTTTTCCTTGACCCTTACAAAGCAGCCCAAATTATACAGATCTTAATTCACCCATTTTGGGGAACATAAACCAGACGACCTTCCCCAGGAGGTTGGTATGACTAGTTATGCTTCACATTCATGTTTAGTACTTCTGGTTCACTCAAATCGAGGAGTTAAGCAGGGATGACATTCAGATCTCCTGAGAAGTTTTACATAGAAATACGCATACCTAGGGTCCACTCTCAGAGAATCGGCTCTTTCCTCTGGGTGGGTCTAGGCATGTACAATTGGAGAAACTCCAGGGTATTCACACGTATTACTCTAGAGCCAGGGCTTCAGTCTCTGAACTGAATGGGTGGGGTGCAGGTACACTAAATGGATAATGAAGCTTACCTTGGCACACATTTTCAAAATCTTTTCTTTCCTCAAATCACGGATATGTAGCTTTTAGGTGTTCCCAGCTCCTTCTCTGGCACCCTTGGCTACCATGTTCAAGTGGTTCTTAAGGGCTAGAATCTCCTTTCTGCCCCTCTTGTCTTTAGAGGTGGCCTGGCATAGAGAAACCAGGGCACTCGCCATCACATTTCACCAGATCTTGGGGTATAAAGCCAAACTGGGAGGTTGGCCTAGAGCAGTATGTCTCTTTCCAGCGCCACAGGCCTGGTCTCCAGGTCTGGGTGGCACGCGCACATGCATTCGGCACCACACACCGGGGGTCAGGGAGCACTCAGCTGGAGGACCGTGTTTGCTATCCACCCTGATGGCTGCAAAGTGGAATGGGTGAAAAGTCAAGCAGGTTAGGGATAAGCATTGCTGAGGGCTTCGCATGGGAAGAAGGGTGGGAAGGAAGTGTTTGTGAGAACTTCTGGCCGTGTTTGGGACATATTACAAGATACTAGTAAACTCCAGGAGATCCCTGAGCTGGGGACCAAGTGTTCACCGGGGCTTGTTGTATAAGCCCAAAGCCTCAGGCTGAAAGTCTAGAAACAGAGGAAGGATCAATAGGAAGAGAGAAACTGGCTTGGCTGGGAAAATGTGATGGATTTTTCTGGTATCATTGATATTAATAAAACAAGCCTTACCACAAGTTACATCCTCCTCCTCAGAAATAATTATTTTCCTGTCACTAGATGTTCCAGGATCCGTGGGAAATTAGATCAGATAAAACTCTTATATTGAAACACCAAATGTTATTCTGTTCATTTTGCCACCTTGTCATTTTTTTTTCTCTGATATGAAATGAACTGGGCCCTGTGATTATTCGCCCTGTCACCACTGTGATGACTCACTTACAGTGCAGAACTGGAGTGATTCAGTGGACAAATGACCTGGTTTTTACACAAAGGGTCTGGCTCAGGCCACATTTGTTTCCAGCTGGCAAACTCCAAGCACCCGTGGTGCACCGCGCCCCCCCCCCCCCACCCGCCCTGTGCTCTCCTGGAGCAGGCAGGGAAGTCTCGGTCTGTGCTTCCTTATGAATCATGACCTTCTAAACTTGCTTCGGAATGATTGAAACTTAAAAGTTATGCCACAGGGTTTCATCTCCCAGCGGTACCCATTAATTATCCGAACCAAATTCCTTGCATCATAGCAAGATTTCACAATTGCAAAATAGGAATTTTTTTTTTTTTTCAGAACACTGGAAACTAGTTGTAAACACTTGAAAAACGCTAAGTTGAATTCAAAACTCAAGGGCAACTTTTTGGTTTTGATGGCTGTCTTCATGTAATTTTGGGAGGAGCAGGCAAGCTGTGGCACTTTGGCTACCTATCATGCACATAACTATTTGAAACATTTATCGATTGATTAACATTGAATCATAACGTCCACATTTTTCTGTATTTGGCCTCTTCATAACTTGGAGATCTTCCTACATCAGCAGAAATATACCTCATTCTGTAAATGGCTACACAGTATTCCACTAGAACTGGGTGCTAGAACTTACTTTATTGGCCCCCAGCTGAGGACGCCTCAGTGTGTTGTGCGGCATCTTGCTTTATGAACGCCACTGCGGTGAAGGGGACTGTGCATCATGTGCTTTCACAGTGATACCCGTCAGCCGCCTCCAGCCGCAGACCACCTGGAGCACACGTGCCGTTCAACAAGTCGGGTTTATTGTCCGTAGCAGCACGGGAGAGCGCCTGCCTTGGGCAATCTGGGAGACCGGCCAAGGAACCAGGGGTCAGCTCCGGACTGGGTGTTGTCAGAAAGTGTGAGTGCTTCCGTGGTTGGGTGTCTCAAGAAACCTTGTTCGTGGGAAGGGCTACCAAAGGAAGGAGACAGCAGTCATTGGGGAAGAGGCAGCTGTCACTTGTGTTAGCTGGGAGAGGGATAGATGTGGCACTTCCTGGGTTGCACGGTGACAGTGTATATTTAGACAAAATGATCAAGCCTCAGAGGAACCTTGTCTGAGGTTGCTGTTTGATGAGAAGGCTTATGTTCAACAGAAGAACCTGGCCTAGTTGTGAGCTCCGGGTCAGGGCCTCAGTACCCTGAGTTCCAGCTGTCAGAGTCAGGCGGGGGGCCGAGAGCGGCTTCGCCCTTTCCCGCACGCACAGGGGCGCCCCTGGTACTGTCAGTGCCAGGTCAGAGGGCAGGCTGAGGCAATGCGAGAAAACTGTAGACGCAGACATGTGGTCAAGTTACTCGCCTGTTTCAAACCTCTCACTGACTGTGAGAACCTGCCAGGGCTGCTGTAACAAAGTACCAGAGTGCCTTAAGCAGCAGAAATTTGTTTTCCCATGGTTCTGAGAGCTACAAGTCCCAGATGAAGGTGTCGGGAGGTTTGGTTTTCTCGGAGGCCTCTCTCCTTGGTTTACAGATCCTCTTCTTCCAAGGACACCGGTCACACTGAGTGAAGACCTGAAGGACTTCATTTCAACTCAGTCACTTCTTTAAAGGGCACATCCGGTTATATTTTGAGGTTCTGGGGGTTAGGACATCAACATAGGAATTTTGAGAGGACAAAAGTCAGCTCATAACACTCTATGCTCTGGACCTCCCCTAATTCACGTCCTTCTCACATGCAAAATACACTCATTTTTATCTCTACAACTCAAAAGGCATAACCCTTTCTAGCCTCAACTCTAAGTACAAAAGCTCATCTAAATCAAGCCTGGGAGAGACTCAAGGTACCTTTCACCCTGAGGCGAGGTTCCTCCCCAGCTGTGACCGTGAGAAACCAGGCAAGTTCTCTGCTTCAGGAATGCAGTGGAGGGGCCCACCCAGAAGACCCATTCCACTCCAAGAGGGGGACCCACTGGAAAGGGGTCAGAGGCCCAAGGCAGTCCTGAAATCTAGCAGGACGACTTTATTCTATCGGAAGCCTTGAGAATCATCTGCTTTGGCTTGAGGCTCTGTCCTCCGGGCAGGGTGGGTGGTGCTAGTCCTGCCTTTGGGGCCCCCAACGGTGGTGGCAGGGTCACCCTCTCAGCCCTGGGCTGCAGCAGCCCCACCCCTGTGACGACCCAGGCAGCAGTTTCTCCCTGTGGAACCAACGAGGAGACACTCCCACCCACTCGGCCTACGCTGCCTGGGTCTTTGGGGCCGTGGCAGCCTGCCAACTTCCCTTCTCTTGAAGAATAGTGCGTGTTCAACACTGGGCGGCTCTGTCGGCGGGTCCTGGCAAGTCCCAGAAGTCTGATGGACTTTCCCCCCTTCAGTCCAAGGGGGCGGCCCTTCTGCTGAAACGGCTGACTGAACCCATGCATCACACCTACAACCTCCTGCTAGCAAATGATTGTTCCACCACAGCCTTGACTTCCCCTCCAAAACACAATTTCTCTTTTTTCTTTCTGTATGGAAAGATGAAGAATTTTCTAAATCTTCAAGCTCTGGTTCCAGTTCGCATAACAATTTCTTTTTAATTCACCGCTGTCCTCTCACATTTAACTGTGAGCAGCAAGGAGAGCCCAGGCGGCACTTTCAACATGTTGCTCAGAAACTTTCTCCGCAGAACAGCGATTCAGGCAGTGAAAGGTCTACCTTCCACAAAACACAGGAACACAGTCCAGCCCAGCACTTGCACACTCAGCAGAGGACCCTGTTTTCTGCACTTCCCACTAGCACGTTCCTCATTTCCATCCGGCATTCATCCTAAGCACCCTTACCGTTCCTGTTCCCACCAGCAGTCTCCTCCAGGTGACATAGGGTTCTTTGTGGCAGCCCGCACTTCGGGCTCTTCCGGTCTCTACCCAGTAACCAGTTCCAAAGCCACTTCTGCATTGTTAGGTGTTTGTGAGAGCAGTGCCCTGTTTCCTGAAACCAAAATCTGTGTTCGTCAGGGTTCTACAGAGGAACAGAACCAATAGAAATTAGAGTTTCTATGTTTATTTTATATCTATTTCTGGATTCTGATCTATTAATATTTAATCTCCAGGGTGACTGCTTCTACCTGTCTCACTTTGCCAAAAGTTTTAAAATATGGCAGGATTAATACATCCCATCCCAAATTTGTTACTACCTCCGTTAAAATTCTTTTCATATCGATTATTAGATATTTAATCTTCCAGATGATTCCCAGTATAATTTTATTAAGTTTCCCTACTATAAAAAATTCTTTGTGTTGTATAGGTCAGAATAATACTGAATATAAAATAAAACCTAGAGAGAATTCACATCATTAAAATATTGTGTTTTAAGGGTTCCCACTATGGGTCTTGGTAGGTTAGCTCATGAAAGACTAACACTCCCAGGGGAACAACTAGAAAACTGGATAAAATTTAAAAATATATACATGCAAAGGCATTAGAGAACTACTAATACTATCGAAACTTAAGGAGCCCAGTTATGATATAGCAGGGAAGCAGACAGAGTTTAACCAAAGCATTTGATCCCTCTTTTCTCCTAAAGCTGTAATGTGGAAAAGCTGGGCAGAGTCTCTGGCGGTTGGAGTTTTAGAAACACAGTTTTAGAGTTCAAGGTTCAGCAAGATGGGAGAGCCTTGGTAAATGCACCAAATTTCATTGAGGACCTCAGAAGACTAAATCCCAAGTGGGCTAACCAGAAATAGATCAGCCCTCAAAAACCCTGAAATAGAGCCTTGAAGTACTCTAGTATTTAATTGGATTATGGTAGCTTGCCTCCTAGATAAACTACATGTCAGAAATAAAGCAAATTCTCTCTGGAAAAAGATAGAATCTCTGATTATTAAATGATTTTTCATAAGCGAGTTCCTGCATTCAATCAAAACCATCTTTCTTTTTCAGCAATTCAACTCTGATGTGTCTACGTGTGATTTTCTTTTGATTTATCCTACTCAAGGTTTCTTAGTGTTTCTTGAATCTCTGTTTTGATGGCTTTTATCACTTTGGGTGTATCAGAAAGTAAGACCAACTGACTGGAAACTAGAAGAAAGATCTATGGGAGATCTAGGTATTGGCACCATTACACAGGGACTTTCTGATAATATATTCAATGAAATACAGGAGAAGATAAAATGAGGTTAAGAAGTAGTCTATTGTTAAAATATCCATGGAAACACTAAAATTTAAAAACACAATAGCTGAGATTAAGAACTCGGATGGATACAAGGACACAGCCAAATGAAACACTACAGAGAACTGGAAAAGGAGGTTAAACCAAAAACTCATGAAGCTGGTTACCCACCTGGAATGTGTAGAAATGGTATGGAAGGGTAAAGAACAGAACGTAACTTCCTCAAGGATTTCTTTTTATGTGATTTGGAATTTGGAATCATATTACTGTTTTACATATTACATATTTGAAAATGATAAAATCAATAATAAAGGGAGAAATAAAATAGAAACAAGTGACTATAACCATGTATCAAATAGATAACTATGAGAATTAAAAAGGATCTAGTATGATGACCACAGATTTTATTAAGAATTGATACAAGACTTTACATTTGAATAAAAGGACTTGTGCAAAACCACAAATGCAGAGAGAGGGCCTATGACATTAGCCATCCTCTTATGTCAGGTTCCCCAGAAGCGGAGGTGGGGATCCGTGTCCCAGTGACTTTCAGAAAACATCCTCAGGAAAATCCTCTGCGGGAGTGAGGGAAGCAGGATAGTCAGCAAGAAGAAGAGAAGTCAGCAAGGAGGTGATTTCAGGTTAAGCCTGGTGTCAGAAAATAAACCACAGAGTCATTTCTGCCTAGTGGCGATGGGACTGGGCTTCTGCAGCCTTGTATCTGTCCATCGCTGTATCTGCACTGTATCTTCCAGTCACCAGATTGGGCCATTCCAGGGGAAGCATGTAATGCTCAGGCAGCCTAGGAGTGGTGGGTCTAGGTGCTCAGGGGCAGGCTACAGCGCAAACCTGCAACGACTAGAAGTTGGGACTATCAAAGCAGTGAAAAGGATTCCTGAGATCTGAGCAGGCTACCAGAACCTCTGCATAATTTCCACGCACTAAGGTCTTCCTAGAATTTAGTTGGGGAGGGCGTACTGTGCAGTCTCTCATGGTCTGAATGCTAAATGGGAATGATGCTTACAGTTATAATGTGGTGCTTACTGTGCAACACTCATCTCCCATTAGGGTTTTGCATGTTTTAACTAACTTATTCCTGATAACAACCCTATGATGGAAATACTATTACTACACTTATTTTTACAAATGAAGAAGCTGAGGCGCGGAGAGGGTGAGGTTACACAGTTACTGGCAGACTGGGATCTGAGCCGAGTCAGTAAAACTCTAGAGTTTCCTACCAAGTAACAAAAGACATAGATGTGCTTTAAGTTGTGTTAGGCTGTGTGCTGGGCCACAAGTAGCTGCACTGAGAATGAACACTGGACCCAAAGGCAGCTCTCGCTAGCCCAGACAGGAGGAAGTTTAGGGGCTATCTGGAGACTGGGTGAGAAGCCCCCGGTGAGGCTCTGAGCTGAGTACTGGCCAGTTTATCTAATCACAGGGTTTAAATGTGACAAAGGGGACTGAGTCAGAAGTACAAGTCCGAGTCTCAGGCAGAAGCCAGTAAGCAGAGATCTTCAAAGGCAGAAATGGAGCAATGGGAGAAAGTGCAGAGAGAAAGGAGGTCATGAGAGGCCAAATCACACAGGCGCACATGCCTGGGCATGAAATGGGAGCAGGAACGCTGGAGGGACTCACAAGGAAATGGAGTCAATATTCAGGAGCTACCTAAGGTTTTATAGGGACAGGTGTCTTGCTGTGGCACATCAAGTCATATTTCAGCCCTTGTGATATATTTTTCATTATAATATACCTTCATTTACTTAATATTCTTTTTTTTTTTTTTTTGCCAACTGAACTGAAGAAAAGAGAAATCCTACTTGATGATCCGAAATGAATCATTTTATGACAAGGAAGTAAAAATAAAAATCCATCATGTTTCCTTTTATGATTTAGCTGTTGAATGTCATAAAGCTAAACTTAGTTTCAAAAGTAGAAACAATTTTATTCTCCAGTTCTGATAAAATATTACATTTGTATAAAGGTTTCATATGGCACTTCATTTTTAAATCTTTAATTGCTCTGCTTTAATATAATTTAAGTTTCATCTTTGAAAGTAGGCACAGTATAAATTTCAAATAGCAATGTGGGGAGGGATGAAATAAAATGTTATTTCATATCAGGTCAAGGTGCAGGAAATACATGACAAAGTTAAGTCTATAGACACGAAATAAGACTTCATTGAGTAAGAGCATGTGACAAAGACAGCAGATTGATTTGTACATTTAGAAAAGCACACAGCCTGTTAAAATGAGGCCAAGAGTGGTCAAGAATGGCCAAGGAAACCATTTCCTTGCATAGCAAAAGCAAAATGCTTGATATTGGGAAATAGAAAGGCAGAAGTTCATACTGGTTGTGACTATTCCTATTTATGTAACTTTTTGTAAAATCAGTCAGTGTAAGTAGTAAAAATGCAAAAACTGAAGTGTTAGATTAAATGCAAAGTAACTGAATAAATATATTAAATAGTGCTTGAATAGATGAAAACTTTGTTACTTAATGCAGAAATTATCAACTCTAAAATTTTCTCCTTAGTAATCTGTGAAATATCAATAGTACATAGCATTAACTAAGAGAACTTAATAGTCTGGAAATTTCCAGGTAATCTATATAGACCAATGTAGATATAAAATTAAAACCTCCCAAATCTCTTGGGGATCAAACCCTTTTGCAAATATGTCAGAGTTATCATTTGCAAATATATTTTCCCATATACTTGGTTCCTTGTTTGTTTTGCTGATGTTTTCTTTAGCCGTGCAGAATCTTTTTATTTTGATTAAGTCCCATTTGTTTATTCTTTCCTTTATACCCCTTGCTTTAGGGGACATATCCATGAAAATATTGCTGTGTGGAATATTTGAGATTTTCCTGCATATGTTCTCCTCTAGGACTTTTATGGTGTCACAACTTATATTTAAGTCTTTTATCCATGTTAAGTTTATTTTTGTGTATGGTGTAAGTTGGTGGTCAAGTTTCTTTTTTTGTTTGTTTGCTTTTTTTTTGCATGTAGCTGTCCAGATCTCCCAATACCATCTGTTGAAGAGGCTATTTTTACTCTATTTTATGCTTCTGTCCCCTTTGTTGAATATTAATTGACCACAGAGACTTGGGTTTATTTCTGGGCTCTCTGTTCTGTTCCACTGATCTGTGTGTCTATTGAGCAAACCCAAGGGGGATAGGAGGTGGGGGTGGGCGGGGAGGGGGGAAGTTGTGGGAGGAAAATGGAGACAACTGTACTCGAACAACAATTAACAGAAACCAAAACCTCCCACATTTTAAGTAATCAGAATTCTTGGGGAATAATTATATTTGTTACCTTTAATTTTTTCTATTATCTCAGAGTTTACCTGATAGTCCATTTTGCTTGAACTCTTTGAAGCTAAAAAT
The DNA here is from genome assembly GCA_004024845.1 of Tonatia bakeri. NCBI lineage: Eukaryota > Metazoa > Chordata > Mammalia > Chiroptera > Phyllostomidae > Tonatia > Tonatia bakeri. The sequence continues at coordinate 46,243 of PVIA01009567.1, forward strand.
ATCTATAATAGATCATGGACATCAATTTTCCCTGCATGGAGAGGAGAATCTTTGACATAACATAAATGTTATAAGTGAAGGTGTTTTAAGAAAAGAAATTTCTGACCTGCCACAAGCCATTCTGTATAATGCTTAGTACGTGGCTGGCCCATGGTCAACACACTCTGCCCACGGTCAGCTGGCTGAGGTACTGCTACCATGATTGGCATGTCCACTAGAAACTGGATTGCAGGACCACTGAGTGATGGAAGAGGGCCTTTAGTTTTCAGCCCAAGCTAATTTTTTCTACTATAACATTTTTTACACTTATTGTATAATTAAAAAAAAAAAAAAAAGAAAAAAGTAATATAAATAAATAAATAGCTGAGGAACTTTTAGTTGTGTTTCGGGAAATGGAGGCTTTAGAATTTCTTTTTTTTTTTTTCTTTAAAAAATGCAACCTGTTTCCACACATAGTCATCATCTTTCTGCACAACAATTCAGTGTAAGCACGGGTAGTTACTGTTCCCAGCGCAGAGAAGGAAAAACATTCAAAGGTTAAGTGACTTTCCTACTTGGCAGAAACAAAGCTAAGAACCTCTGCCACATGAATCTCTCACCATGGAACTTCAGACCATTTTGCTACCAAGCAATAACAATATTAATTACTAATCACTAAAACATTCATGAACATTGATTATCACATGATGTAATTTAGGTCCTTAAAATGTAACGAGGAAGCATTTCTTACCCCCTCCTCCTAATGACCGAAAGGCCTGATTAGCTAAGATGTGCTCTTAACAGTCTATACTTGACATTTTCACCTGCGACCCCCTTTGAAGATATTTAGCTTGAAGCAGAAATGAGAGTAAACTAAAGAGATGGATACAGTCTTGGAAAGAAAATTAGAAAAACATAACATCCTACCATCAGCTAGCCTTCCCTAGAGCATACGGCTTACAAATCAACACAAAACTGGCTTCTACTGGTAGCCATGGAGATAGCAGGAGGAATTGGATTTAGGATGTACTTCGAAGGTAGAGCTGGCTGGCTCTGCTGATAAATTAGGTGTGAGACAAAGAGGCTAAATCTCAACTTTGGGGTCTGAGCAGCAGGGTGAATGTGGAATCATTTTCCAAGATGAGGAAAATGGGAAGAGCAGATTCAGGGCAATGAAATAAAGAGAATTTGCTTTTCAAAATGTTAAGCTTAAAATGCTTACTATCTATTTAGGTGGAGATATCATAGAGCAGTTATATATGTGACTCCAAAACTCTTGGGAGCAACCAGAGCTAGAGATAGAATTATGGGACAAAGCGGGCAGGAGCATTACAATGGGGTACAAACAGTCTCTTCAATACATGGTGTTGGGAGAACTGGACTGGTACGTGCAAAAAATAAATCTAGACCACCAACTTACAGCACACACCAGAAAAACTCAAAATGGATAAAGGACTTAAATATAAGTCATGACACCATAAAAGTCCTAGCAAAAAACATAGGCAGTAAAATTTCACACATCCCACATGGCAATATTTTTGCCAATGTATCTCTGAGGGCAAAGGAAATAAAGGAAAAAATAAACAAATGGGATTACATCAAATTTTAAAGCTTTTGCATGGCTAAAGAAACCATCATCAGAATGAAAAGGGAACCGACTGTGTGGGAGAACATATTTGCCAATGATATATTAGACAAGGGTTTAACCCCCAAAATATATAAAGAACTCATATGACTCAACACCAGGAAGACAAACAATTCAACTAAAAAATGGGCGAAGGACCTGAATAGACACTTCTCCAAGGAGGACATACAGAGGGCCCATAGACATATGAAAGCATGCTCAACATCACTAACCATCAGAGATATGCAAATTAAAACCACAATGAGATATCACCTCACACCTGACAGAATGGCCATCATTAGTAAATCAATAAATAACAAGTGCTGGAGAGGTTGTGGAGAAAAGGGAACCCTAGTGCACTGTTGGTGGGAATTCAGACTGGTGCAGTCACTGTGGAAAACAGCATGGAATTTCCTCAAAATTAAAAATGGACCTGCCTTATGACACAGCAATTCCACTGCTGGGAATGTACCTTAAGAATCCTGAAACATCAGTTCAAAAGAACTTATGCACCCCAATGTTCATAGAAGCATTATTTAAATAGCCAAGTGTTGGAAACAGCCAAAGTGCCCACTGGGTAGATTAAAAACTGTGATACATTTATACAACAGAATACTACACAGCAGAAATAAAAAAGGAAGTTCTATCTTTTGCAACAGTGTGGATGGAACCGGAAACTATTATGCTAAGTGAAACAAGCCAATTGGTAAAAGACAAATACCATATGACCTCACTTGTAACTGGAATCTAATGAACAAAATAAACTAACCAGAAAAATAAAACCAGAGGCAAGGAAACATGGAACAGACTGACAGCTATAGGAGGGGAGAAGAGGGAGGAGGAATGGTGGAGGGAAGGGGAAGGGACTAGTCAAAGAACGTGTATGAATGGTTCATGGACTTGAGCGACAGAGAGGGCATTGACTGTGGGGGGCTGGGTGGAGTTGGGATAACTGTAATAGAATAAACAATAAATAAATAAATAAATAAATAAATAAATAAATAAATCCCCTAAAAATCGATGCCACAGCAACAACAAAATCTGCTGTGTACTACCAAAGTAGTTTAAAAACATTCCAAATTCATGGACTGCCTGCTGACATGATCTGTTTTGGAAGTATATTCATCTGAAGGTCAATAGGATATTAACTTTTTAAGTAAGGAAGTTAGCCAATATATTTAATGTAGCTTGTGAAAGAAAAACAAAAAGAAATGTGGGAGTGATCAGGTGGCAGGGACCCTCCCGAGAGTTCAGGCTGAGAAGACTTTTGAGGACTGAGCGTTGGAAGCAATAAGTCGATCAGGTCTCATAGAAAAGGTGGTGCTTTCCAAGACAGGTTCCTAAAATAATGATTGATTCTATCCAATGCTATTAATTCAAATAAGATGACTGAGACTAGATAATTGGGGTTTGCAACATGATGTTCATCAATAACCCTGAAAAAGAAGATTTCTATTGAAAATAAAGCTCTTTTAAAAATGAGTTGAGAAGCCATGTGAAGTGAGAAATTGGAGAAGGGTGTTAACAACCCATTTTAGCACCTTTGTCAAGAGTGGGGGCAGAAAAATAGGACAGTAGCTGGAAGAGTATAGGGCATCAAGCTTTTTGGTTTGGTTTGGTTTGGTTTGGTTTTCTTTGTTTAGACGGACTTGGTTTGTTTGCTTAGCCAAACATGAGATACAGTCCAGCAGGTCTGTCGGCTGTTGGGAATAATGTAACAGAGAGAGAAACTGGTGCTACAGAAGCGAGGAGGGGCACCTGCGGGAGCGCAGCCCTTGAGTGGAAGAATGGCGTCACGTGAGCCAGTGATGATGCATCCGCGGTCGCAGGAAGCCTGGACCACTCATCCTCGGTGATAGGACAGAAGGTAGGAGTGTCTGGTATAGATGCAGATGGCTTTGTACAGGTAGTTAAAAACGAAGACAGTCAGTCAATTCGTCTTAGCTCTATGTTATTAATGAAATGGGGAGAGAAGGCAGAAGAGTGTTCTGGAGGAAAGGAGAGTTGAAGGGTGAGGAAGAGGTGTGGACCTTGGTCCGCAAGAGCGGGAGGAAGAGCTGACGGAGGAAGACTGTGGCGCGGTCATGAAATGCTGGGAGTGGCAGCGTTTTCCTCCAGCCATCTGGGCTGTCCAGCTGCAGGCACAGAGAACGCAGACAGGTGATCTAACAAGACTGGGGTTTGCCAGCGAGGACAGTGACAGGAGAGAGAAGCAGCAGAATCGGGAATGTGTGAAGAGGAGTGATTATAGTAACAAGGATGGGCTCTGGAGGGCATGAGATACTCAGGCAGATTAGTGGAAAAGGCGATGTGAATGCAAGGGAAACACTGACTAGGTCAAGAGTGGGAAACTCTACAGTCCTTACCCGCCTTCCTCCACTGTTCCTATTGTTATCATAACATGAGGTTTCTTAGGAATGTCAACTATAATATTATACTCTAACAGTCTACATTAAAGTTACATTAATTTGCTGTAAACTCAAAGTTATATAGTTTTTAGACAAATCTCTACAAAGTGTCACTTATATATTCTAAATCCTAAATTAGCGAAGAGCCCAGTAAGACCAGAATTGCCTGTTGTGTTCACTCAGTCCCAAGCCTACGTCCGACTCATCCCTCTAAAGCTGCATCCACATGAACCCCAGAGCCCTGCTGACTCTTTTCCGTATGCTTGTCTTACTGTGTTATTTCCCTTCACGCTCACCCAGATCCATGAAGATACAGTCTCCACCCAAAGACTCCAAGCTTGCATTGTTCTATAACCTCCTAACTCCCTTACCTGTGCCCTATTTGCAACCCAAATGTGTCTCAAATGTGGCTAACCTTGCCTATTTTATGCCCCAGCGCAAACTCACCACATCTATGGGCACTTGCCAGCGAATCTGGCATTTCCTCTGCTTTTCCATTGTTTTACTTCTTCCCTCTCCTCACTGTCTCTATCCCATCCCCCACCCTGTGCAGTTCCGAATTGCCCCAGGGCCATTCAGAGGTCCCCCTGTGCCTTAGGCAGCTGTGACCCAGGGACCTTGAGAACCTGGACACCAAGGGACCACAGCTAGCTGGCAGGGTTCTTCTCTGGCAGCCTTGGTTTGGAAACACTTCACAGGCTATTTCCTATGAGTCGGGCAGAGATTGCTTTTTTGGAAACCTCCCTCCCTGTCAGCTGCTCTTGGCCGGCCTCTGTGCGAATTGGAGCGTGATCCTTCAGAAGAAGGTGGCAGAAATTGGCTTGGGAGTCACTTGTAAAGGAGGGAATGGTTGTGATTTTGTGAATTCAGATCCCAAGACCAAACAAACTTGCTTTTCTTCTTTCAAACATATGGAATAAATAAACAGAAAAATAAGTTTATTGATTGAGCTAACCTTATTTGTCATCTTTTTTTCTCTCCCAAAAAGCACTTTATAAAAGGGGGGGGAGCCTTTGTTTATTTAAGCCATGGTGGTTTGACAGCATAGTTGGAACAGCTGGTGAGCTAGCTAAGTTCTTCAGAAGTCTTGGCCAGAGGGAAAAGCAAATACATAAGATAACAAAATATTGATATTTTGTATGGTGTACTGGAACTGGTTATTAGATCTCTGGAATAAAAAATTGTCGAGTACCAAGCCATGAACTCCTGTCCTGTACCAGAGAGCACACTCTAAAGGCCTAGGGATGTGTCAGGAAACCTGCTGCTTGTTTAGGTTCGACCCAAGAAACATTTCTTTGCACCCTCCTTCCATAGTGAGATTACAATGATGGCCTCAGGAAGATGGAACGGGAAGATGCTGGGGAGGGGCCTCTTGTGCGCAGGAGAAGCTTGGGGGAGGCTGCACCTGGGTCTTCTGATGTACGTCTCTACTTCCTCCCCACATGTTCACAGCAGGAGCCCAGTCCTTCCAGCTGAGCACCCCCCCCCCGCCTTATTTTAGGGCAGACAGAGGTCACTGTGACTCAGGATAGAAAGTTGCCAAAGGGAATATGAAAATAGACCCACCAGCAAGGATTGCGAGAGCTGAAGGAAGTCACACAGGGCCCATGAGGCTAACAGGGGAACCCACAGAATGGACAAAGTTCACCGCTTTCTCACTGGCTCTTTCAGGGCACAGCAAAGCGAGCGTCTGCCCAGTGAAAAGGCAGGACACGGGCCTCCAGCCCCTGGCCTCCCACAGAAATGGAATGTTCTGCACACTCTGCAGCGTGTCCTCCGGTATATCTGGTCTCTCAGGGGAGGCACGTCAATGAGCGTGTTATCAGAGGATGTTGTTATAGTAGAAAACAATCAGAAATCTGGATCGGCTGTTTTTCTTATTATACTTTTTAAAGGCTCTCCCACAGACCAAGCTCAGCAAAACTGACGGCGTCTGGGAGCCTGAAAGCAGCTGGCACTGGCGGGTGAGAGTAACTGAGAGAAGAGAATCATACAAAAAAGGAGCTCTGGAAACCTTCCCAGGACTTCCCTTTCCTCTGCTTGTAAGTTCTGAGGTGTGCCTAGGCAAAGTGAAACTCCACGTGGCAAGACAAAGAACTACCTGAGATCCGCAGACTGCACGCTTCCAGGGCCCCTACCTGGCCAGCAGACACTGACTTCCGGACGGCCAGGGTGGGGAGACCTCACGGAACTCCTGGGACATCCCCTAGTGACCCCCGTGAGGGCACGCCGCAGGCGCAGGGCTGAGTTACTCTAAGTTATTATTAAAAAGGCAATAGTCAAAATAAAAAATTAAATGGAAGGGTTTTAAAACTATTGCCATATCTAAAAATGTGGACTATAAAAATTAGAAAGTTATTCCATCTCTTTTTGTGGCTGAGTGGTATTATTGCCAGGGATCTTAACCAGCAGGCGTTAAGGAAACTACAATTTAGTAATTGTGGTTTTTTGGTGTCCTTATATACCACTAAACAACTAATGTCTCTCCTTTTTTTTGGTTTCCATTGTGAATCTTTCCAAAGAAGTGTTCTATTTTAATATCAGCAAATTAATTGTCACACGATGATAAAACAACATGCCATAACATTCATTATAAGGTTTAAAAACTTAAATTTGCATATGCCATATGTTTATATATTTCAAATTTACAAATCAAGCAAACGAACTGCTAAGTAAAATATGTTTTATTCCTACTCCTTCATGACAGTCTGAAAGCTCGGGTTCAAATCCTATTATTTTGACTCCTTGGAGCTCCATGGCCAAATCAAAAACCTGGAGAAAGGCTGTCAGTCTTGTCCCCTGTCCGCTGTCTCCCACCTCCTTCCTGTTACTATCTCCTTCCTGCACTGTGACAGGCTTCGCACACAAGCACATGGACACTCCAGCCTGTACACCCAAGGTCATGCGCACCCTGGCTAACAGCTGCCCATTGTCCACTCTTTGGATCAAAGGACAGACACCAGGGATAGGTTAGCCCTTGCCCGACTTGTCGAAGAGGTATGCATAGACGCTGGGAGGCTTGGTGCTTCAGGACAGAGAATCCCAGGCTCCTGGACACACAGAGAACAGTCTGGATAGAGGGAGGCACAGGTGAGGGCATCCTCTTGACCCTGCAGAGAGCAGCGGCTGGGCGGAGGGGTGTGGGGGACTGTAGCAGTACCTTCTAAAGTCCAGGGCCCAGGGCCTAGCGGCAATATTTTCTGCTAATATTGCATCTTAAATTAAAAAAAAAAAAAAAAAACAAGCCCTGGCTGGTGTAGCTCAGTGGATTGAGCGCGGGCTGCGAACCAGGCATCGCAGGTTCGATTCCCAGTCAGGGCACATGCCTAGGTTGCAGGCCATGTCTCCCAGCAACCGCACATTGATGTTTCTCTCTCTCTCTCTCTCCCTTCCTTCCCTCTCTAAAAATAAATAAATAAAATCTTAAAAAAAAAACAAAAACAACTATGTTCCTCAGCATTCTATAATCCCCAAGAATTGGTCAATCTCTTCATCACAGCTTGAGATAAATCTAGAAATTATTTCTCCTGGAATTAAACTCAAGGAAAAAAAAGCAGAGGGAAAGAAGAGAATAAAAAAAGAGAGAGAGAATAAAAATCCAAGGGACCTTCAGACAAAGTGGTGACCTTCAGACATATTATCTAATATCTAATTTATTAGATAATAAATTAGTTTTTATTATCTAATGTACTATAGTTAATAAATATAGAAGTGCAATCTCAAAAAAATAAAATGACATATAACTTTTTATCTATTAACACCTTGGTGAAAACCAACCAAGCACAGAGCGTTCGCAGACAATAGGTTCCTGGTGGAGTAGGGTGTAAAGACTCATCTAAAACTCACCTAATTGGTGAAAATATTTGAATGTTCACTGATTGACAATTTCTCTGACTTTACTGGTAGGGTAGTAAAATTAATTAATTCATAAACTCATGGGGTTATCCAGGTCACCACCAAATTTTTACAATACCTTTCCTTTCTTTAGATCTTTCTCCTTTTTTTAAGATCTTTTACTTCATATGGGCCCAAATTCCTATTTTCATATATTTGCGTACATTTTTAGATGTTTTAATATTTTCCTCAAATTGAGGCTTTGTACTACTACCATTGAAAGTACTGAATTTTAATAATTGTATTTTGTTTAGTTGCAGCTATTTTATGCGGAAATAATGACATCAGTACTAAGGAGGAGTGCATTCAATAGATTTGTCCCAACAAAATTGTGTTTTCATACACACACACATAGTAGTTAAAACCAATAAATATTTCAAAGAAAATGTAAATGTTTTTTTCTCTCCTGTAGTTAAATACAAACTGCTTCTCATTTTTAAACTATAATGGCCATTTTGGCTTAATCATATGCTAAACATCTGTTAAGTAGTCACATCAGGATATACTGTATACCTAATATAAAAGCTCTGTTCCATCCTCAAAGAGCTGATGTTAAATGGAGGACAAGGAGCATAAACAACCAGACAGGTATGGACTCAAACTCAGCAGAAACGATCTTTATTACAGCTGCCCTTTCTGCTCGCTCCCTGATTGCCTGCAAACAGATTATTGGCACGTGGAATCGTGTCATTGTTTAAATTGGCAGTTTGAGAAATTGGCTGATCCTGGCTCTATCTCTTTCAGGCCTAGGGGACGGTCCCATCCTTGGTGGCCTCCCCATCAGGAAAGTGTCTCAAACGGATAGAAGTCCAGAGCCTGCCCTGTGACCTACAACACTTTCCAGAGGCAGCCTGGAGATAAACCCGTCTCTGACAGCTGGAACACTGGTTAATTTGGACTGACATGGGTTCACTGGAGTCCTGGGGATTTCGGGCTCCTTAGTGAAAGGAAAGAAGAAGGAAGAAAACTCATCTAATGCTTCAGAAAGCATGATTATTTAACATTCTTACTAACACTCTTTTTAAAAATTAGAGTTGAAATGTTGATGAAATGTACTATAGTTAATAAATATAGAAGTGCAACCTCAAAAAAATAAAATGACATATAACTTTTTATCTATTAACACCTTGGTGAAAATCAACCAAGCATAGAGTATTAGCAGACAATAGGTTCCTGGTGGAATAGGGAGTAAAGTACTCATTTATAAGAGGGTGGGAATAGGAACGTGACCCACATGGGCTGGTAGGATATCAAAGTGAAGAATCTGGGCCACAATTTAATGACTTTATTAACATCATGATGACATGAGGAAAGGTGAAGATTTTGTCATCGTTTTGTCAAAATTCTAAGGCCCTATCTGTGAGTGTCTCATACATAATTTCTTAGCCTTCTTTATTTTCTCCATACTTTCTAATACCTATCTTTTTATCTTGGAGAAAAGGGAGGGATTGAATAATAAATCCCTTTCACATTATATAATGTGAAATTATTGATGTTAAATATGTCCTGTGGGCAAATTCAGTGCAATATGTTTTGTCATCAACACCTAGAACAGTAAGATAAATTTGCTTTCAGTTGTCCCTACTTAGTCAAACACAATTTACAATGAGGTCTTGTTCTGCACCTGAAATCATCAAATTAAAATTAGGAAAAGTCCAGACACCCAATCAGTGTCTGCCCCCTGTAAGAAAGGGCAGAATAATAGGCATAGCAATGTTAATTCTGATCATTGGATTATTCCCTCCTGTTTCACTTACTAGGGTGACACGTCCATCCACTATGCCCTTAGGTGAGGCAGCGCGGTGTCACCAGAAAAATAAACAACATCTAAGGTGTGAACATAACCCGCAGATACCAGGCTGAGTAAATCAAATGTAATGGAAGACAATTTCCTACACTTACATGACCCCTGCAATAATAGCTACTTTGAAATAGTTTTATAACCTACATATGTATTCCTATATAAAAGTTTAGTTTTTCTTGATTTTAAATTTCCTGCAAAAGAGATAAAACTATAAATATCCTTTCAAGTTCTATTCCTTTCATTAAATGCTATTGTGAGATTCACCCATGAGCTGTGTGGAGCTGTAGTTAGTATTCTTTGGGATGAAGGTATCACAATTTTATTCTTCCCACTGATGGTGAGCATTAGTTTCCAGTGTGTTTAAAGTATTATGAACATTCAACAAAATGTGGGAAAAAGTTAAATATGTAAGAACTAAAATGAAAACAGAACATTTTGGGAACAATATTTTATTGTAGCTTCTTCATAGAACGAATCATTACTGAGTCCAGACTGAGACTTTTTCCAAATCATCAATGCAAATATGAAATAAAGCAGATCTGATTTGGTCATAATGGCATAATTATAGACACAGTTAAGGATGAAAGCCAGCTCTCCAACTTTGGTAATACAGAATGCTCTTAATTTTTTATGCTGCTAAATTTCTCCATCAGCACTTCGTACTTGATAAGGGGTAAAATGGTCAAGAGCCTCTGAAAACCCCCTGATGGTCTACCCAAGGGGTCAGTCCATAGACAAAAGTGAAAAACATTGGTGGTATATTTAGAAAAAATTTAAAATAATGATTGGGGTATCCATTTGCTACAAAAGATGTGGCATTAAAAATACTTGAGGAAATGTTTTTTGGATTTTAGACATAGTGGATTTATAATAAAATTGTAGGATTTTTTTGCTTTAAATTTTTTAAAATTTGGTTTTCATTATATTTTTCCAAATCATTTGCTATTTTGGAAACAAAACAAATTAAACCAAAATTGCTTTCTCAATATCATATAAAAAGTTGGCCATAAATTGGGAACCAAAATCAAATTTTGTTTTGTTTCAAAGAATTAGCATGCAGCGGAAGAAAAACTATTCCAGGGGAAACATTCTGGGTGGCTTATTAGAGAAGAATCTCTGTAAAATTCTATGCAACTAAAAAACAGATAACTTCTTTCCAGTTTGAAATTTCAACACTTTTAGAAGGAGAAACGCAAATGATCTGGCCCTTGCGCTTCAGTTCTGACACAAGAAAGTAGAGTCACCAGTGTAAATGTCACAGCTTGCTTTTGCACTCTCTGCCCTGGATCATAGGACTGGATACTCAGTGTTGACCGTGAGGTCCATCTTGTCTTTTTTGGTGTGACACAGACGAAAAGACCATCTGTGTGTAAGGTGCCTGCTAAGGGGGCAGATGTAGAGTGGAAAATATGCATACAAAAATCTGTATCAGCACAGCCATTGATGACACAAGGACTGAGCCAGTGGATCTTTTTCATCAAAGACAAAGGGGGACGGGGTTGGGGAGGGACTGAGTGTGGGAGGTAGGGGTGGTGGGTAGGGCAGGGGAGAGTAATGGGGTAAATGGGGACAACTGTAATTAAACAACAATAAAAAATGTTTTCATTATGTGTCTCTAGGCAGTGCTGAAATTTTTATATTCTATATGTGTTTTCTTTTGTTATTTGTTTTGATTTGGCTTATTTTCTAAATAAAATTTCATTTCCTTTCAAGTCTTTCCTGAAGTCACACTTTCCAAATAAAAATTCCTTCCTCCATTTTATTCCCTAAAGCATCCTGAGATAGAGAGGAAAATGAAGGTGTTACCTTCTTGAAACATGCCATGTTCACTTGCAATGCAAATTTCTTCATGTTGATAGTTAATCAACTTCTGTGTCATCATCGTTGCCAGACTGTGTGGCTACCACCTACTGGACCTTTGTCTGTGCCATATGATTTGATTTCCTGCATTCAATGGCTGTTTTACCAGTGATTTGGAATTTACCTAGGTGGTTGAGATATGCATTATGCTTTCAGTTGTCCTTGAAATAGTCACCCTTTTTATTTTTCAGTTTAATTTAATGTTTTATTGAATTTATTGGGGTGACATTGGTTCACAAAGCCGTACAGGTTTCAAGTGTACGACTCATCGTACCCATTGTCCCAAGCTAGGTGCCCATGTGCCCATTGCCCCAAGCTAGGTGTCCTTCTGTCCTCATCCCCCCCCCTTTGCCCACCTAACCTCCTCCCCACCCCCTCTTTCCTTCTTTCCCTCTGGCTATTACCACACTGCTGTCTGTGTCTATGTGCTATGTATATACAGTTTTTCAGTTAATCCCTTCATTTTCTTTCATCCAGATCCCCAACCCACCACCCCTCTGACAGCTGTCAGTCTATTCCACGTGTCCAGTCTCTGCTTCTATTTTGTTCATCACCTTATTTTTCCATTAGATTCCACATATAAGTGAAATTTTATGGCATTTGTCTGTCTCTGACTGGCTTATTTCACTTGGCATAATAATCTCAATAGAAAAATTGAGATTATTCCATCCATGCTGCCACAATAGAAAAAAAAATCTCACCAATGAACTTGAATTCATCAACACATGATGTCATTTTTTATCCCAAAAGTCAGCTAAACTTGAAGCTCATACAGATAGGAATGACAGAAAGAAATAATAATGTAATTTGTAATTCAATGTAAACCACAAATATGTTATTTGTGAAGAATATGAAAAAAGAAACATACAGTTTATCATATGCTTTTATATTCTTCAGATGAATATCTAGTACCCAAACACTAAAAATGCCCTCATAACATTGACATGGAGAAAAGCTATAGAAAGAACATGACATTGAATTTTACTGTCCCTGAACATATCTTCCGTAGACACTAAGTAATATATGTAAAGCTGTACATGTATGATATTGTCACAAAGGAAGTAAAATGAAGTATGTGAATTCTACGCAATGGGGGGCCAAAATCAAAAAGATCTTTAGCGTAGAATGGTTCACAGTTGCGTTAATGCTCTGTTGTCTGAAAAGCCAACAAGCCACTGGAGAATTCGGCAGAATAAAGACCTGAACAGAACCATTGCTACTGAAAGGCCATCTCCTAGTGTGAAGGCATTTCATTATATGCCCACTCGCTCAGCTGGCACTGTCATATGAAATTGTCTGATGGCAGGTGGGTGGAGAACGCAGTGAAAACCTGCCACGTTGCTATGACTAGACAGAGTGATACAGCGGTTTAAGTTTCAGTTTTAAAGAATATGTCAAACCTTCCATGGGATAGATATGTATTTTACTCTGTCTCAAAACAATTAAATATGGCTTAAGGGAAACATAAACTAATTAAAATGTGAGTGACTCTCAGACACACTGATAGCTTTCATAAGAGCTGAAAGTGCAAGGCCTAGTGACACCTATAGAGTCTCTGCCACCCAGGCCAGTTGAAGATGAGTTTCAATCCTAAATTTGTAACTCCCTCCCTGCAAAACTCTTCCTCCCAGAGTCTTAGACACCCTTGACTTAATCTGTGCTCGTCTCTTTTGCCATGAGACCTTGTACTCAGTCACAGCAGGCACTAGGCCTTTGTGTGAATCATGGGGCGTGGCCAAAGCAATGACATGGGAGTAAACGTGATTCATTGATGGCAAGCAAAGATGAAAGTAAAGTCAGCCTGTGATCCCTCTCACTTTTGTAGAAAATACAGAAATAAAGTGTGGTCATGCTGTGCTTGACCTATAAAGAAAGTATTGTTGTTTAATACACATTTGAACTAAAACCCAGACGGTTTCTCTGCTCCCCACGTAAGTCTTCCTGTTTCGTCCACGGTGAAGGTTAACCAGTGTCAGCCATAGAACTGTAAGGAATGTGATACACACGGTTACAGTTGTGGTGATCTCCCTCCAAATCCCTGAAAAAGATTTCAGCAGAATAAAGAAAAAATGATGGATATACCAAAGTCTTGGCAGGAAACTACACTCAAACGAGGTAGCTGAGGGTAACTTAGTCCAAGGTCCATCCCCATATGTGTCAGAGGAACTAAAGGAAACCAGCAGAAGGTAGTGTGTTCATCTGGAAAAAAAAGAAGTCA
>PVIA01009568.1:0-59988 GCA_004024845.1 Tonatia bakeri
CCACCACCCACCATCCACCACCATCCACCACCCACCACCATCCACCATCCACCACCCCCACCCACTACCCACTTCACAAATAGACTCTTAGCATCTCAAAGACCCCAGATCTGAAGACTGAAATGGAACCCCAGCCACATCCCACTCTCTCCCTCTCTCCACCCCCTCCCCTGCACAGCCGGGTCTCTGAAACACTGGTGCTATGGGAGAGAAGGAGACATTTACAATGGAAACTGCCTGGAGATGAGGCGGGACCCTCGCACGGAGGGTGCGCCATCGCCTTGCCATTGTCACGTCTGGCAGTGTGCACAGCAGAGCCCTAAGCACGGCCCAGGGGCCCGTACAGTCAGAAGTGACCGTGACCTCGGGCACTGACTATCAGCTCGCTGTCTGATTCTAGAATCCCATGTGATCCCCGACCCCTTGGCTGCCAAGGCCTGCCCCAGCCCGTCCAAAATGCTGCCTGAACTTGACCTCTATGGCCCCACCTCTCCCAGACTCTTCTCCTCCCCTCCCCAAAGAGAAAGCGCGTCTGTCCCCCCTTGTATTGGGACACAACGGGTGCCACTGCGGTGGGCAGCCACGGCACGGCGTGGTCAACGCCCCACCGTTGGACACTAAACAAACTCCTGCATCTCGGAGAACTGTCCCCTGCGACGTGGGGGCGAGTCTGCACCCCGAGGGGGACACGGGCATCCACGGAGGACTGAGGTGGGCGTGTCCGGACCAGAACGGAAACACCTCAAGGTTGCCGGCCCCGCCCCCCAGGTTACTTACATGTCTGGTGCAGGCACATGGTCATTTTTAAGGAACAACCATGAACAGTAAAAGGTGAGGTTTTAAGAAGAAGAGTGTTTCAAAGAGTTTCCAAAGCCTGACGCAGCTGTTTCTCCACAGCAAACTGCCTGAGAAACGTTTCCTCTCCCACTTGGGGCAAACGGCCTTCAAATCTCCGGGGGCAGAGCCGGGACAGGTCCAGCCACAAGTCCTGCGACCAGGGCCCTGAGCAGGCTGCAGGCCCTGAGAGCCCTGGGGGCGGTCCACGGCTCAGGCGGCCGGTCCCTTGCTCTGAGAGGCTCAACTGGCTGCCCCGTGAATGCAGAAGGTGACTCGGAGGGCAGACCCGGGGATCAGGGGTCAGGGGTCAGGGCATGGGGCACAGGGCGGGGAGGGGCCGGAGCGTCCCATCGAAAGTTACCTTCGGCCCTTGTCTTCCTGGGTAGCCGGGCAGCCCCGGGACTCCGAGTTTCCCCTGGGGAGAGAAAAGGGGCCCCGTGACATGGCCGCACACATTTCTCGGTCCCAAAGACACAGTCGAGCCCCAAGGCCCTGCCTGCCCTTCTGGGTGGTCCCTCCCATACCCCAGCCATCTCCAAAGCCCAAGTGGCCCGAGGCAAAGGCACGAATCACATCGAGGGTGAGACCTCGCTTCACCCTGTCATGAAGCAGTTCTAGTCCTGGGGCGAGACGAGCAGGATGGGGGCGCTCAGGGGCCCATTCCCAGTGGGGTGGGGGTGGGGTGGGGGCGCGGTGGGGGCACAGGAGGAGGGCAGGCGCGGGGCTCTGTGCCGGGACAGCAGGTTGGTGGCGGGGTTGATGGGCTCAGACCCTGAGCTCTGCAGCTCCCGGAGGAGGAGCCCTTCCAGCGGTCTGGAACAGCACTCGGAAGGGCCACACTCAGGACAAGAAAGGGGCTGATCTGTCAACAAATTTGGGGGCATGGTGGCAGCAGGAGTGTCAGGGTGAAGCACACGGGGCAGGAACCCACGTCAGGAACCACCGCGCCCCAGGCACAGAGGCTCAGCCTGACCGGGTCGCCAGCCTGGACGCCCAGGGCCACTGGGAACAGTCTGTCCCCAGGAAGAGACCGAGCACCCTGTGTCACGCACCTTCTCCCCAGAGGGTCCCAGAGGACCAGGGTCGCCATTCGGACCTCCACGACCCTTAGGGCCTTCGGGGCCATCTTCCCCTCTGGGACCAGGTGGCCCGATCTCCCCCTGCAAGGCAGAGAAGAGAAGGTGAGGGAACCCGTGGTGCCCATGGTCACCGTTGCTCCAGGAGTGAGGGCAGGATCCCAGGCCTCCCTTTGGGGCCACGTGTCCAGCTCAGCCCTCGGGCCCCGCAAGCAGATGTGGCCTCCTCAAGCAGCAAACCGCAGGGCTCTGCTGGAGGGCCGCCCTGCAGCCATCCACACAGAGCTGGCCAGCCACTGGTCCTGGGCCCGGACCACACTGCCACTTCCCAAGTACCTTCCCACTTTCTGGAAAAAGAGTGCCTCTTGGCCAAAATAACTTCGTTTAGCAACAAGAGCCCTGAAATGCTACTTCCCCCATTCTGGGGGGAAGGAGCCTTCCCTTCCTGAAAGCCCAGGAGGCTCTGCAGTGGACGATGGCCCAGGGCCAGGCAGCTTCCTGTGCACAGATCGGCCCATAGCAGACACCAAGAAGCCTCCCAGAGACTAAGGGGCCTCATCCCGCTGCCCTAGGTTACAGACGGGTAGCTTAGGGGCTTGGCGAGGCCCCCAGCAAAGCCCCGGACCAGCCTGAGGGCCCACCCTAACCTCTGGGCCTGCTGGCCCCTCCTCTGGTCGCCGGTGCTCCGGAGCCCAGCATGAGGTCACAGAACATGGGGCAGTGTGGGGTCCTCACCCTAAACACAACTAGGACATGTTTGGGGGCCACAGTGCTCCAAGGGCCAGGCAGGGTCCCCCAGACCCCGTGATCAGAGGCCTGTAGCGGTGGGCGGGCTGCTCCACTCCGGGGTCGGACGGGGTCGCTTCTGCAGGCTGCTCCCTCTCCCCCAGGCACCTCACTCGAGTGAAACGAGTTGCTCCACAATCCGGAATACTGGTCCCCACTGACCACCAGGGCAGGGTCAAGACACAGGAGGAGGGGAGGGGACCACATGTTGACCCCAAGGGACCAGGAGATTAGTGCTAGGTGAGGAGGGAACAGAGAGCCAGACCTCTGGGCGCCCTGCAGTCCCTGCCTGCAGAGAAGCCACCTTGTGGCCCCGAACACCCCAGCCCCCTGCCCGGAACACTCACCCGGTCCCCCTTGATGCCCATGTCTCCTTTAAAGCCAGGAAAGCCGTCTTCCCCCTGGACACGGATGAGAGAGAGGGAGAGGGAGGGCGCCTTGGTCAAGACAGAGAATCCGTGTCCCCGATGGCTTTTCCCACTCCACACACAGCTCCCATCCCCCAGCTCAGGGCCTCTGGGCAATGTGTGACACGCTGGGGAGAGGACCCGGGGGCAGCTTTCTGAGGTGGGATGAGACTGGTTGTGTCCAGCCAGCTGCCAGGTCCTCGGTGCCCAGCCTGGTGCAGCAGCTCACCAGCAGTGGCTACGACCCAGAGACATGGCCCCTCCCCACCCCCCACCCTCCGGGGCCGCTGGGGACAGAGCACTAACCATTCTGGCCAAGAAGTGTCCCCATGCCACCCAAGTCTCTCAAGCAGCCCTGTCTCTGGCTAAGGGACAAATGTGACAGGACAGACGTGGGCTCTGGGAGGCCAGCTACAACAGGACAAAGGTCCTGGACCAGTGGGGGGGATGCTGAGGGACCGGAGCCTGTAAACGGTCCTGGGGCAGCAGCAGGGCCAGCGCCCCCTGTAGGGAAGGTGCTTGACCGGAGGGTTCTGTGGGGAGAACAGCGTCGGGGGGTGGGTGCAGCCCCGGCCCCCGCTCCCTGAATCTCCGGGGACGAGGGCGGCTCGTGCGGAAGCTGTGCTCGGGGTTCCACCAGGCTCATGGGGCTCTGGAGGGAGCTGAGAGCCTGTGTGTTTGGAGGGAGCGGGGACGGGTTTCCTCCACAAAGCAGCCCACTGAACTGAGAACAGAGATGAGGCAGGAGGGCTCAGGGACGCCCCGGCGCGAGCACAAATGCCCGGCTGCCATGCTGGACCGGTGCAGTGTGGCCCTGGGTGGGCCACCTCCAGGACCAGAACGGTGGGTGCGGCGGGCAGGGAGGCTGCCTGCCGCAGCCGAGGGCCCCGCCCCCTCCCACCCGGCTCTGCAGCGGCCGGAAGGCTGCCCAGGAAGAGCGTCTAACAACTTTGTGGACCCGCCTGCCGGCTGCCCTAAGAGGCCGCCCACCCGGGAGGGGAGCGTGAGGTGTCTGCGGGCCCCTGCAAGAGAGCGGGGGTGGGGGGGGCTGCGGGCTGCTTCCGGCCAGGGATGTGTCTTTGGGCAGGGGCACAAAGCCCCAGGCCTCAGCCTTCCAGGGGGCACACCCATGGCTCCAAGGGCCTGTCCTCCTCGACTTGCTGTCATCCCTTTGCAAATGGCGTGTCCCCCAGGGTGGCATCGGTCCCCTCAGTACTCAGGGGTGACACCCACGCCAGCTGGTGCCGGAGAGCTGATGCCTAGGAATGCAGCGCAAGGCTGGGCCGGGCCACCTCAGGGTGGGGGTGGAGGTGGGGAGGGAGGGACACTCACCTTCTCGCCCTTGGTGCCCTTCAGACCCCGGATGCCGTCCGCTCCCTACGCAGACAGAAAGGCAGGTGAGCGTTCACGATGAGGAGCCTTCGTGGGCCTGGGTCCCAGCCCGCGACGTCAAGGTGAGTGACGCGGGAGCCCCCACGCCCCGACCTCAGCAGCAAAGGCTCGGTGGGCTGGGGGGTGGCCTCCCAGCCCCACCCCCACGTGCCCGCCATTCTGGACCGGCCTCCATGGGCCGCCTGTCTCTCCGGGGCCTGCACAGCATGGACGTGAGGCCTGAGCTCTGGCCCAGGTCCCCTGGCCCTGAGGTCCCTGCTCGGTGGCCTCTGACAACCTCCCCAGCTGCTGAGCCTTGGTTCCCTCAGCAGGGAAGCGGGGGTGATGACAACAGCGGCCCATGGGTGCTGGTGGGAGGGGACCCCCGAAGCACTGGGACTGTGCGCAGCACGCAGTAGGCGCTCAGGAAACAGTAGTGATGGGATGTCTGCTCACTTTCACCCTCATTGTTGTTGACGTGTGGCAACCCGGTGCAACGTTATTACACGTTAACCCCAACAATGGTCACTATTAGTGCAATCGGCTCAGGACACGTAGTCTCCGTGCTAAACCAGAACCTGAGGGTGGGACATGTCCTTCCTCCAACTCATGGGGCCAGCGCCTCACCTGGGCCTGGCGGCTCAGTCCCTGGTGGAGTTAAGCAGCCGCCCCCCTCCAACCTCCCAGCAGGGGGCCACCAGGAGCTTTCTCAGGCCACCTGCCCATGGGACACGGGGCCCCAGAGAGAGGCCGGCCTCCCGATTCTGTCCTCTGGCTGACGCTGTATCCGGGATGGTGGGCTGCCTCCTGGACGCTCGGGCTGCCGGCCGCCCTCTAGTGGCAGGAACTGTGAGCGACTGTGCAGTTCTGAGCCTCTTTCTGCAGACAGCGATGGACCCAGACAGACAGATGGACACTGAGCAGAGCCTAGTCTCCGCAGGGGGCCACTTCGGACCCCACCAGTGCCCTGGGCTCTGTCGGTCCCGGCAACAAGAAGTTTCAGGAAGAAGCTTCCTGAAGACCCTAAATCGTGGGGCCTCCAGCATCTGCTCCCCACCTCGCCGGGAGGGCTCCCCGCCCAGGCCCTCCTGAAAACAACAGGCCAGGACAGAGAAACCCTAAGGCCCTCCCAGACCCAAAGTTCTGCCGTGTTCTGGCCCATGCGGGAGGCCAGGGCGAGGGGACCAGCCAGGCGGGGTCCCTCAGCGCCAGCACCACTGACGCCGGGGCTGGGTCGCTCCTCGCCAGGGGGCTGCCCTGCACACTGCCCTCAGATGAGGGGTGTGGTGCAGCGAGCGTCCCTGGCCTCTACCTATTCGATGATAGAACCCCCTAAAACTGTAACCGTCAGAAGTGCCCACAGGTGTCCCCCAGGCTGAGAACCTCTGGACCAGCACGCCCACAACAGCCCCGGTGGCCCACGCTGGGGCGGCAAGACAGACGCCAGCACCACCTAGTGGACGTGAGAGGCCGGGGGGGACAGGACTCCACCTGCGGCCCGGGGTGAGTGAGCAGCTGCGGTCTCCAGGCAGCCCACTCCCCGACACCGCCCCTGCGGGCTCAGTGTGGGGAGGCTGGGACTCTGAGGCCACTCAAGGCCAGACGGATGCCCCTAGGACAGGGGCAAGACAAGGGCAGGAGAGGGTGCCTAAAATTCAGGGACGTCACAGGACAGGAGGGGCCCCTTTCTCAGGAAGAAGGTGGGACTCCATACAGCTCACCCCCTCCCACCCGCACCCAAGGGCCGTAGGTCTTGGGGCGACCGCTCAGCCCCCAAGCCCGCCCAGGCCAGCTACCCTCGCCATGTCCCGAGTCCATGGGAGGGTGGGAGTCTGGGAGTCTGGGTCTCCAATCCACACACCATCCGACGCCCCCTTTCCTTCCACTCCCCACCTCCGAGCCTGCCCGGACTGCTCACGCCGGGAAAGCGCTTTAATCCGATAGACAAACCAAGAGCGCCCTTCACACGAGCCCTACAGCACACGTCTTGCAGCCGGCAGAAGCAGCTCCGGGCAGTCAGCCACGTGGGCGACCGGCAGAGGGTGGGGGTGCCCTGGGTGTGGGGTGAGGCCCAGGCACAGAGGAACCTGGCTGCCCCCCCGGCCCCACTCCCGTGCAGGCGGGGGCTCTCTGCAGCGGCTCGCTTCCTGGGGAACGGAAGTCAGGCCCCCTAGGCTCCGGGACGGACACCGGGTTGGAATAAGCAAGCCTGGGGCTGGGTCCTGAGGGCGGCATTGATTTTAGGGTCATTTGGGGCAAGTCACAGAAAACTGAGGTCCTCTTCCCCATGGGGCAGCCACACACAAGTGCTTGCAAGGCCAGAGCACCTGGCCCTGGCTGGTGTGGCTCAGGGGTTGAGCGACAGCCTGCCAATCAAAGGGTTGCTGGTTTGGTTCCCAGT
Organism: Tonatia bakeri; assembly: GCA_004024845.1. Lineage (NCBI taxonomy): Eukaryota > Metazoa > Chordata > Mammalia > Chiroptera > Phyllostomidae > Tonatia > Tonatia bakeri. The sequence continues at coordinate 6,879 of PVIA01009568.1, forward strand.
CAGGGCACATGCCTGGGTTGCAGCCAGATCCCCAGTAGGGGGCGCAGGAGAAGCAAACATGCATTCATGTTTCTCTTCCTCTCTTTCTCCCTCCTCCTCTCTAAAAAATAATTAAATAAAATCTTAAAAAAGAAAAACGGACAGAGCACCTGAACTCTGCAGGGGGGTGCCCAGGAACTCAGGGTGTGCCAGCCCCTGGCTAAACCATTTTTTTAAATGTACATCCTTATGTACTTTCCTTCAGGTCAAGTTAAGCCATTTTGAAGGAGAGATTCCCCACCGGCTTTCCCGAAGCTGCAGAGTCACCTAAGGTTCAAGGCGGGGCACAGGCCCGTCCCGGGAGGAGAAGCCCCTCACCGAGCACGTTCCGGGCACCTGCCTCTCCAGCCACACGTGCCCAGCGTGTCCTGAGAGCAGCCTGGCCTGACTGGAGGCTCCGGCCCGCAGCTCATAGCAAACACAGCGCTGCTGGGCCCGGCAGGATCTGCCTTCAGGACATTGTCTGAGCCATGCGCCCAAATAACACGATTCCTGGAGCCTCTCAGCAGTGGAAACATGGGCATGAATAAATGGACATCTCCCACAGACACCTCTCATGGACACGCCCCCCACCCGGGCATGCCAGATGTGGCCGAGGGGCCGACTCTCACTCTGCAGGTATGAACGTCCCGGCCCGAACACAGCCTCCCCTAGGAGAGAATGCCGGGCTCTGCCCCGCAGCTGAGACTGTGGTCGGCGAGGGGCCGCAGGGAGCAGCAGGAAGCTGGGCCAAGGAAGACAATAAAAGCAGCAGGGCCCTGGCTGGGGTGGCTCAGTGGACTGAGCGCCAGCCTGCAATCCACAGGGTCGCCGGTTCAATTCCAGGTCAGGGCACATGCCTGGGTTTCAGGCCAGGTCCCCAGTGGGGGGTTGGGGTGCGTGGGAGGCAACCACACATTGATGTTTCTCTCCTTCTCTTTCTCATTCCCCCTACCTCTGTCTAAAAATAAACAATCTTAAAAAAAAATCAGCAGGAAGCAGCATCCCGCCATCCCTGTCCTGCCCTTCCTGGCTGCTCACTCCCTGCCCTGCTCAGGCCCAGGGACCGGACCCAGCGTCCCTCAGGCAGACTGGGAGGACTGGGTCCTGCTCCAGGCTGGGTGCGCCCCACCAACGGTCCCAACCCCGACCTCCAAGCGGGCCTCCAGGCAGACCCGCCGCGGCAGGAGCCTCACCTTAACTCCTCGAGGGCCAGGGTAGCCGAGGGGGCCCTGGGGGCCAGGCGGACCCTGAAACCAAAGGGGAAACACCGTTAGCTGCCTCTCGGCCGGGGGCCTGTTACGTCCAGCCCCCTCCAGGTCCTCGCACACCAGGGAGAAGCTTGCCTTCCACCAGCAAAGACCCCTCTTGCTACGAGCAGACAGGCCCCCAGAGGAGACGCAGGGCCGAGCCCCATGGTCACGCGCACCCAGCCCCGAGCTGCAGCAGGAGCCGTCTCTCCCTGGGGAGGACGGCGTGACTGAGCCCAGGGCGGGCCGGACAAGGGCTGAGACTCAGAAGGGCCGAGTTGCCAATACAGAAACGCACTGCTGGCCAAGGGGCCTCGGAGCGGGACAGGTCAGCTCCCGGCCGAGAGAGGGGACAGGACTGGCCACCCAAGGAAGGGGTGTCCTTTACCAGCCAAGGGCATTGCTGACAACTGCCCAGGGCTCCCGGGGCAAGTGCGGGCCTGAGGGGCCGGGAGCAGGGAGGGAGGCAGCCGTGACTTTTGCCACAAACAGTGCAAACGGCTGCTCTGGATGCCGGGAAACCCCAACAGCTTTAACCCCCACGTCCCAGGACCTGAACACGCACACCGATGGGTCAGGAGGGGCCTTGGCCCAGAGCCTGCACAGTCGCCGGTTTCTGCCTGGTCAAGGTCAGGCTGCACCCACACCCCCCTGTGCAGAAACTGAGCATGGGGTGGGGGGCCCAGGACCCAAAGGGACGGGGAGGACCCGGCTCCCTGGGGAATGTCCCCACGGCACAGCCATCAGGGACAGGGCACGGTGGCGCCAGCTGGTCACATCTTCGGGGGGTGTCCTGCAGCACAGGCGGGCTGACAACCCCGAGGCCTGTCCTGCGGGAGGGGCTGGAAGGGCTGGAGCGTAGCTGCACCCACCTGGGTTCCTTTCTCTCCCGGGGGGCCTTCTTTGCCAGGGTGGCCCTGTCAGGAAAGAGAAGCCTGCGTCAGTCGGTGCCCCGAGGACATGCGCCTCCCTTGCAGCGGCCCTACGGCGTGACAGGGGGGCAGGGGGGCTGCCCGGCTCTTTCCCGCCCACAGACAAAAGCAGGCAGCACTCGAAGCCCAGCTCAGTCCCTCCCAGCCTTGGGGCCCCAGTGAGTCCCACAGCCCCCGACCCCCTGACCCCCGGCTGCCTCTCTTGCACAGGTGGCATCATGCCAGGCCCCGACAATGGCCGGAGTTGACCGTGGAGGGGACCGTGCCTGTGGGCCAGACCTGCCCCAAACTGCAGGTCAGCGGGGACAGCACGACAAAGGCACCTGCTCAAGGTCACCCAGCAAAACGAATCTGAGGCCGAGCAAGACCATGAAGCAGTCTGCAGACCAGAGCACCCATGTCGGGGTGGTGAAGACCGGCCGGTGCGCAGGCTCTTTCTACTTTTTGTTTCCCTGTGCCCAGGCTCAACTGTGCCCAGCTGATCATGCTGTCCCAGCATGTGGGGGGGCGCCAGGGTGCTCTGTGAGGACTGTGCCTGGGGGGCCTGTGGGGGAGATGACGCGGGCAGGGCCATACCTGCTTGTCCTGTCCAGGGGGAACACACCGGCTGCCCCACCCCCCAGAAACAAGGCTCATGGTGCCAGCACCTCAAGGAGGCAGGCTGGGCCCTGGCGGTGCCCAGGAGAGGGTGTCCCATTTGGGAGTGGCCAGGAGGGAGTGGCGTCCTGCCCCGTCTGCCACAGGGGTTTTGGGGGGCCTTTACTCCTGTTCCCATTGACCACAGACACTTTCCTGTTCTGGAACTGAGGGGGCGGTGGTGGTCATGCCCCAGGGTCCCAGAGACACATGGGGCACAGACCCCCTATCTCAGCCCCTCCACGTGGCGAGGTCCTCACTTCAGGGGTGGAGCTAACGGTGTGCCTGCCACGGACATGGAAGAGCGAAGGGGTGAGGGTTCACTGGGCACCTGGATCACACGCCGCGGGGGCCGGCAAGAGGCAGCCATGGAACAATGGCTGTGGTTTGACTGGAGGCCCAACTTCCTCACACACAGAGTGGGGGGACTCTGGGGGGGGCACCCACTCACTCATCAGAAAGGCTCAAACAGAAAGGACTGGAAAGAAACCTGCCAGAAGGAGGGGGTCGTCTTCCCACAACGAAAGCCCGACCGGCATCCCCCTCTCTGTGCTGGTGTGCCCGCCCCCGCTATTCCGCAGAGAGCATGGCCTTTATTACGGAAAGCTAACAAAGCTGGAAGTATTTGTATTGGATACTTTTCTGATTTAAAAGGCCACACAGGCTCTTTGTACAAAACTAGGTGACTGTGAAAGAAAACCAGAGTCTTTCCGAAGCACCACTCTCACAGGGTGAAGGCTGGCTGGGAGATGCCCGCCCCCGCCATGGCGCAGGCGCCAGCAGAATGGGCCATGTGGCCCAGTCTCCCTGTGACATTGCACGGTGGCCCCTTCTCCTGCCACTGGGCACCGCCGCTGGGGTTCCGCCTCACCGGCTCCAGAAGGCTCCTTTGAGGACAGTTCCTTCCTGGTCCCCCCATGAGCCGGCCAGGGCCACGGCTGACCATCTGTCTCCGTGCCCCGCTCGGGCGGCTCCGAAACACCTCGGACTACCCACAGGGGTTAATCAGTCTTCCTTTCTTTCCTCAGCCAAAACCGAAGCCAAAATGAGACCACCCCGGGCCAGGGGCAGGGTGGGACAGAGCTCTCTCCGAGCCGATCGGCCACTCCCTACTCCGGGAAGGAGAGGGTTTTAAACATTTTCGTCTGAGTCTGCCCCTACACCGGCTGTGCCCGGGCTGCCTGCGGAGGTCCCCTCGTCCTTTTGACCTTTGCATTAAGCACCGCCAAGGCTGAGCGAGCAGCGGGCTTGCCCCGGCCAGCAGGCGCCCACATTTCAAAGTCCAGGTGCCGGCGGACGGTCTGGAGGGCACGCGGCTCGGAGAAACCAGCGGGAGAAAGACGAGCACCGGGCGAGCGCACCTGCGTGCGGAGCCCGAAGGAAGGACGCTGACGCACAAAACAAAGACAGGCACAGAGGACAGACTGATGGGGGCCGGGGGGGTGGGGGGCGGGGGGCAGGGCGAAAAGGTGGCGGGAGTGAGAAGGGCAGACTGGCAGTGACAGCACGGTCACGGGACGGAACGTCCCGCACAGGGGACAGAGCCCACAGTGCTGTGAGAACTCCACCGGGGCCGGGGTGCTGGCGATGTCGGGGGAACACTCTGAAAATTATGCACACGCCGAACCGCTGTGTCGTGCGCCGGGAACCGATACAGTGTTGAACGTCGACTGTGGTTGAAAAGCCGGGAAAATGAAAACGGAAAACGAAGCTGCACCGTTGTTTTGGGAGGAGACGTGCAGTGCACGAGGGGCGGCCTGCTGGGCCCCCCGGAGAGGGGTGTCCCACAGGCCCCTGCTGCCCTGCAGTCTGAGAGGACACGGCGACCTCCAGGGACCCCAGTGCGTGGGAGGTTTCCACGGGGGGAGAGGTCTCACGGGGGCAGTAAGGTCGGGGACAGGGGCTCAGGCGTCCCTCCTGCAGGGCCACAGGCCGGCCGCTGAGCAGACACAGCACAGGAAATGCCCCGCTGACGTGAAACGCCGCAGGAGGTGAGTGGGAAACGCAGCTGGCGGGCCGCGCCTGCACCCGCCCCCAGGGGTCTGACTCCTGGGGACACGGGATGGGGAGGGTTTTCGCCTGGCTGTCATTTCATTTGTTTCCTTAATTTCCCACGAAGAAATGTGCTACTGTATAATTAGAAAATGCAATTAAGTGTCAATGGAAAGGATATAAATGGCATGTTGCTAAATATTCGTGACTTTATATCCAAACTCCCAGCAGCCCCCATGGCAGCTCCCACGGGGACGGAGGCGGTTGGGACCTGCTGGCCCAGGTCTGGATGGGACAAGATGGGACCGGCGGGGCCCAGTGGTGCTCTGCTGCGCACACAGAGCCTGGGGGCCACGCACTCCACCATCACGAGGGAATTATCGATGTGGTTAAAGGTCCTTGCTCAGTTTTTAATGGCGTTATTAAAACAGTAAAACGCTCCATGTCTGAAATAGTGGACTTGGCAAGTCCTGTTCTCCGAAGCAAGCTGTCCACGCATCATCAACCGAACACTCCAGAAAAACACTCCAGACCCACAGCAACCGTGAAGAACAGGCGGGGGCAGAGACCGCTGCCCCAGCCCCGCCCCAGGCTCCAGGCACCGCCCCTCCCACCTGCTCCCTCGCACGGGTTGGATCTCTCACTAACTCGCTATTTCTAGGAGGCACCCGATTTGGCTCCCCAGCTGTGTGCTCCCACATGGCAAATGCGTTTGTTCATCCCCCCTTTCTTGGCGTGTGAGCCCTAAAAATACACCCGGCCCACGCAGCCCTTCCCTTCAAACACCGGCACACGCAGCTGCCCTGGAGCCCAGCCCGCGCAGCCTAAAAAGTAACCGATGTTCCCATTCGTGCCATCGCCACTTGTCCACCAAAGCACGTTCCGGAATCGTGCCTGAGCAACCTGGCCCCAGCGCTCCGCTGGGTCTTCACACAGCAGGGCCACACACACACCGCCAGCCCCAGAGCCTGGGTGCGCCCCTCTCCTGGGGCAGCCCGGGGGCCGGGCGAAGGGTACTCACCGGGGGGCCGTCAGCGCCGGGCATTCCGGGGAGGCCTGGCTTCCCCAGGGGGCCCTAGAACAAACCAGACTCCATGAGCAGGGCCCGGGGTCCCCAGGCTGCCCGTCTGCACTGCACACCCCCGAGGTCACTTATCAACATTTCTGCTGAAGGAACATTAGCTGAAAAGGGCGCTCAGAGGTGCCCCACCCACACTGGCACGGAAGCTTCCAGCACCTGGAGCACCGGCGAGGCGCAGCTTCCCCATCGAAAACCTTCGGGTTTGCGATGGGAATGGATGTCCTGGACAGGTGAAGGGAGGACTGGCCAGGTGAAGAGGGCACCCCCAGCTCAGCGAGCTGTTTGAACAAGCCCCCCGGGGGTCATGCCCCACCGAGAACCACCCCTGAGAGGTCGCTCTGCTCATCCCACCCAGGTGTTCTGTCCCCCGCACCTAGGACTCAGGTGCCAAAGACATATCCAGAGCTGCCAAATTCAGCCAGGACAAATCAAACAGCAAAACAGATGCCCAGTGAAATCTGCGTTCAGACGAGCACAAGTAGTTCGAATTCAACCAGGCACCCCTGAGCGGTCTTCTCCCTAAATCTGGCGACCTTACCCATAGCTAGAGAATGAGTGAGCGAGTGAGTTAACTAGTAAGCGAATGAGCGAGTGAGTGAATGAATGAGTGAATGAGTGAGTAAGCGAATGAGTGAGTGAGTGAATGAGTGAATGAATGAGCAAGTTAGTGAATGAATAAGTGATGAATGAGTGAATGAGAGTGAATTTGTCAGTGAATGAAGGAGTGAACAAGTGAGTGAATGAATGAATGAATGAGTGAGTGAGTGAATTTGTGAATCAGTGAATGACAAAGGTTTGCAACCTCCACTTGACCCCTGTGCTCAGTGCTTCGAGCTGCGCCTCCCCCTATCCGGGGAGGATAATGGCTCACACCCCAAGCCGCCAATGCCCAGCGCCCCTCCTGGCCTGCAGCGTACCCCACAGGCGGGCAGTGGTGCCCCTACACCCAGCTCAGCCCACCTACCTTCTCTCCCGGAGGACCAATGGCTCCCTGGGGGCCGGGAAGACCCTAGGGGGAAGAGTAGGGCAGAAAGGTCAGAAACCGGCTGGCTCCAAACCTCCCCCTGCCGTCGTCCCCCATCCCCCACGCTCTCGTCTGGACACTGCCCCGCGTTCTAGGCCAGGCCACCTCCAGGCCGAGGCTGCTTTGGGCCATGCCAGCCGCACGGGCAGCACTCCGCATCTACTCAGGCCCCAGCCACCAGCCTGGAGTCCCATGCCGCCCACTGCCCACTGCCCAGAAGCCCGCCCCTGGCTCACTCACCTGGGCACCGGGATTGCCCTGCTGTCCTGGGGGGCCGGGCTCCCCCTGGGGGCCCTACAGGAAATGAAAGCGAAGGCACCAATGAGGTTCTAGAAAGTGGGCAGGGGTGACCACTCCTCCTTCGTTAGGGGCCGGGGCCCCCCATCCAGGCCTCCCGGCATCTGAAACTGCTCTCCTGCCCGAAGCAAGCACTGTGGAGGCTGCCCAGTGGGAGAAGGCAGGCAGCCCCCAGCCCAGCACAGAACCAGACCGCCACCCGCAGGGCTCGCGCCCGTGGCCCTGAGCACCCCTTGTTTCTGAAATGCACCCCGACAGCTGCCAGGAAAGCATGTGAAGAGACTGAGCAGGCGATACTCCACTGGGCAGAAAATCCCCAAACTGCCCCACCACGTTCAGTCTTCCGGCGCCCTGAGAACTGACTCAGGGCCTGTGGCGGCCATGTGCTCTTCACAGCCCCCTGCGCGCTGAGGAAGGGCGCCGGCAGGCTTGGTCAAGCACCCCACCATGGGCCTGGGGCTCGGGGCTGTGCCTCCTCCCACACGCCCCCTGGTTTCCACGATGACAGATCTCCCTGGCCCGGCTGGGAGCACCGCTACTGTGAGACCCCGAGACTCACCACGTTCCCTTTCGGGCCTGGCTGGCCATCCATCCCTGTCACGCCCTGGGGGAGGGTCAGAGAGGGGACTGAGTGCGGAGGAATTAACACTTGGAAGAAAACCCCACTCGGCATGGCTGGGTCCCTGCCTGCAATGTGTCACAACTTTTGGGGAAGGGGAGGGGCTTGACTCCAAATAAATCCCACAGCCGTGGTCAGTGAGGGGTTCAGGGGGCTGCCAGGCCCCTCACTGTGTGGGGCAGGCCCGAGCTCTGAGGAAGCAGGGCCCAGGGACTGAGAAGAGTGCATAGGCTACGCCTGGCCCTGGGAAGACGCCCACCTGGACAGAGCCCCATGGGAACCACAGACTTCCACATCCTTCCAGAACTTTCCAGAAGCTACTGGAAATGCTTTCAAGCAGGGAGGCAATGTGGTACCTGGGTCACCCTTTGCAGCACCCGTGCTGTGTGCGTGAGAGGGGGGAGGGGGCACACCGGTGGGCCCCCGGTCTCCACCTGCAAACCCACTCAGGCCGCAAGGCCACTGTCCCGTGGGAGCCTCAGCACCTGCTGGCCCCTCACAGGGGCACTGGGCCAGTGTGACTGGCGGTCAGTCAGTGCCGTGAGCCACAGGTGGGCCCCAGGTCTCAAGGGCAGGGATGGGGACAGACATGCAAATAGGTGACAGGACTTACAGGAGGTCCAGGAGGGCCTGGGGGACCCTTCGGCCCTAGCAGACCACGCGGCCCCTGAGAGAGGGAAGAGCAAGGAAGAGTGAGGTCCGGAGGCTGCGCTCAGCCCCCACTGCGTCCGGGGTCCCTGTGGCCACACAGGTCTCCACGCTGCCCCGGGAGTGCGGCCAACAGACCCTTCCACCCGGCTCCATGCCCCCAGCCCAGCCCACCCATCCACCTGGAATCCCTGGAATGGCCGGGGGCTCAGACGGGAGGTCAGGGGGCACCCGGAGGGGAAGGGGGCCTTCCACACTCGCCCAGGGCAGGTGGGCCTGCGAGCCCCCACCAGGGCACAACTGCGCCGTGCTGCCCGGGGCGCTGGGCTCCCGTTCTTGCCTCCAGCACCCTCGGCCCTCCCTCTGCAGCGCCACTCGACCGTGTCTCTGACATAAGACCCCGCAGGTTCAGGGTGGACAGAGAAACCAGGACCCTGCGGGGACGCCATGACCAAACGCACAAGAGGAAGCCGGGGCTCGGACCCCTCGAGGATGGCCGCTGCACCCGAGCACAGCCCCGCCCTGGGCGGTGAGGTGTGAGTGTGGGAACGGGCCCTGGGATGGGCCTGAGACCCCAGCGGCGACCCTGCAGGGTCCCTGGCAGCCATGGGAGCCCACGCCTGCATCCCTGGCGCCCTCCCCACCTGCCACGGAGTCAGGGAGCCTTTCCCCGAGACACAGGGACCTCTCGGGACTCAGTCCCCATGGAACCTTCTCGGACGCGGCGGGTGAGAACCCTGCCCACGAGCCCTGCACTTAGGTGGCGCCCTCGCCACGTCGATGCCCAGTCGTGTACATGTGTTTGGGAAGTTAACGACCTGGAGGGCACGGCTCAGACGTGTGTTAGAGGGTGAGCAGTGCTGCTGAATCCTCTCTCGTGGCTAATCAGACACCGAGGGTGTAACTCAGTCCAAACCAGCGCACGAGCGCTGGCCCCCACTCTCCTCCGCGTGGCGCTGGCAGTATTTCTCCTCCATTGGCACAGCCAGCAGCGGACGGCCCCACGGACAGATGTCGATAAAAGAAGCCAGACACTCGAGAGTAACAGCGAGGGGAACGTGACTAATGTCTTTTGCTGTTCAGGACGTCGGTGGCTTCAGCCGGAAATAGAAGCCAGCTGTGGGAGCAGAGCTTCCCCACGCCTGGCCGGGGGCGTGCGAAGGGGGTGCCTTTTCAGAAAGGACACCATCAGAAAGGGTGGCAAACTCTGGATAATTCAGGACCCTGGACACCCGCCACCGCCCACGGGGACCTGAGCGGCCTCCCCTGGAAGGCTCTGATGGACATCTTAGAGTCATCCCCCCAGCTTCCCCTGGCTCCTCCTTGTCCCCCCAGGGGCACCCCCAGATTTCTGTGTCCCGACTGAGCCCCTCGCTCTCACCACTCTAAGCTGATCCCCAATTCCGCCCGGAGGCGGCCCCTTATGCCACCTGTCCCCTGGAAGTGACAAGACACAAAGCCCCCCACATCCCCGGTCAGCGGACTTACAGGCTCCCCGGGTAGCCCTCTGGGCCCAACTTCTCCGTCGTCACCCTGCGGAGGGGAAAGGGCAGGATTTTAGGGACAGGCTCTGACACCTGGGCTCCAGGGGACACCTCCTTCCCCAGCACAGAAGGCCTCTGGCCCGGGGCTGCGTCAGCACGCTCGGCTAGGGCTGCGAGTCCCGGGCCGGATGGGAAGGCCCGGAGCCCTCGCTCCCAGAAAGCTGCGGTAGACTGTGAGGTCCAGGGCGCTGGGATGTGGCGGCTCGGGGCTCAGAGACCACAGCACCAGGAGGGGACACCGCGCAGGAAGAACCACAGGGCCAAAGGTCCAGTGACAGACACGCACGGTGGAGTGAGCGACAGAAACGAGACAGAGATCGATGACAGACACACAGACGATGGACAGACAGACACGCCAGCAGATGGTAGGCAGGAATGTTAATGACAAAAACTGGGTGAGAAGGAATCCGGGGAGAATCACCAGGCGCCCTGGCCCAACCCCGCAGGAGCCCAATGTCTCCGCCGGGGTCCTGAGCACGGCCGGACAGCCACCCAAATTGCAGCCCCGGCTCTGGAAGTGGGCGCTGCCCTAGCAAGTGGGGCCGGTGCACGGTCAGGAGCGGCTCGTGGACACTCGGCCTCCCTCCGCCATCAACGCGCTGTGCCCTCCTCCGCCCTTCACCACACGTGTGTGTGCATGCACGCATACACAAGCCACGTCCACAGGCAGGCGCGCACACATGACACGCACCCTGGAGCAGGCGGCACGGACACCCAGAGGAGGCCTCTGTCCATCCTCCTCCCACACAAGCCAAGAGGGGCCCTGACAACGCCAACCCCAGAGCTGGTGCCAGCAGAGTCACGGCCGGGCCTGGACCCAGTGCCCCTCCCAAGGGGCTGGGGCTGCCATACCTTTTCCTGCAAACACGCCAGCAACCAGCGAGATTGCCTGAGGGAGCGGGCCTGAAGCCCCAGGTAGAGGCCCCGGGAGCAGAGCCCGCCCATCCGAGTAGCCACCCCGGCCCAGGCTCCCAGCCTCAGGCAGCAGCATCCACCTGCCCTGCTGCACACCCAAGCCCACTGCCTCCCAGCTCCAGGGCTGTTCAGTCCCCTTCTGGCCCCACCTGGCCCCGGTGCTGCCACCCCTCAGCACCTTGCTGATGCGCCTGCCCCGGGGGCGAGAAGTGCTCTTTCTGCGACTGGGTGGGCGGCCCCTGCCACTCTGTGGTTTGCTGCTATCTCAGGGCCTGGGCGCCTGTCTCTGCACGTGCCCCGGCCTTCCCCCTCCCAGTCCCGCCCTCCACACGCCAACGCCTCGGCCACTGGCAGGCCACACGTGGTTTTCCTGTCAAACTCCAAAGGGCAGGCAGGCAGGCGCAGCCGGACGCACGGGATACGTACCCTTTCTCCATCATCTCCTGGAGGGCCCGGCGGGCCAGAAGGACCAGGGTCGCCCTAGGGAGTCAACCAGAGCCAGGATTAGCGGCCCCAGAGCCAGTCCCTCGTGCCTATCCCACGTCCCCCCGCAGCCTTTCTCCAACCCAGACCCGCTGCAGCCTTTCCTGGGTCCACGGCAGACCCCTGGGAGCGTGTTGGCTATAAGGACGGTCACCAGGGAAACCATGTCTGGGCAGCTATGCAAGACCCCAGCCCCACACCTCTCCCCAGAGAAGGCAACTGCCCTGGCCTATGGGCACCCCGGGGGCGGGTGCCAGTCCCCCCGACCCCTGCTGCCTCGGGCCTCCCTCGTGGCTGCCACTCAATGTGAGCTCGTCAACTGAGAGACAGACGGGCCGGCCTCGGCACCGCCTCCTTCCATGTCCCCCGCGGCTGGGGCGGCATGGGCCACGCTGCTGTGGCTAAGTCACAACAACCATTTTCCAGTGCGGCACAGAGTATGACCACTAAACCTCAGGGACAAGTGTGTGTGTGCGAGGATGTGTGCAGGCACAAGCACATGCACGCTTTGTGTGTATGCGCGTGGTATATTGGGTGTGCGCACACATGTACGTGTGCGCATGTGCACATGTGTGTTGTGTGTGCCTCCACATCCAGAACACATGAAAACATAAAAGAGGCATCATCTGTGTCAGAGGAAAGAAAACACCCATGAGCCACCTGCACCCGTCACGCGGAGACACTCACATGGGCAGAGAGTGAGGCTGGCCACCGGGGGAGGGGGGCTGTGCCCCCACACTCTGCAGCAGCCACAGCCGCTGGCTGCCCCCCCACAAGGCAGTAAAGGCCTCTCAGCATGACTAGGATTTCCAGAAGCGCTTATTCCTGGCCTGTTCCCGCCCTCCAGCCACGGGCCCCCTGAGGCTTCTCCGTCAGCAGCTGTGGAGAGGAATCCACTTCCTTTGGGCTGACTTTCCATTCCAAGCTGTCGCTTGCTTGCATGTATTTCCAGCCCCACACCCACCCCTCGGGGCTCCTTCCATGGCTGCCCAGGAAGCCTGAGGCCATCCAGAAGGGTCTCCCCGAAAACCCTATGCTGCCAGAGGCCCGTCGAGGGGCCTCTCCCACGGGTGGCACTTACCCTGTGTCCCTTCTCTCCCGGCAGTCCCGCCAGGCCGTCGAAGCCACGGTCACCCTGTGAGGAGGACAGAGGGCAGCTCAGGGAGCAGGCCACACAGAGTGCTGGCCACCCAGCCTCCCGATGCGGCCCAGGCAGCATCTGTGTGCCCTGGGCCCCAGGACCCCACCCAGAGGGGGACCGGCCACCCCTCCCCTCTCCTCCTCCTGCCTTGGGGCCACATCCCTGCCTGCCCTCCCCAGACACCAGCAAAGGGGCAGGAGGAGAGCAGGCTCTTGTCCCCGAGTCGTCCCCTCGTGTGCCCCACTCCACTAACTGGAACTCTTGCACGTGCCCGTGGAGTTTGCCTCCCTACCCTTGCTCCATGCCAGCATGCCAGGGTGACCCCAACAGAACCACCCCCCTTGGGCCCCGTCCGCAGGTGGGTGCCAGCGTCCGTCGTGACATCGGGACTTGTCACCATGCCCACATTTGTCATTAGAACTGGTGTGTCGCCACGTCTCGAACACAAGGACAGTAGTGAGGGTGGCCAGGACCCCCGGAGGCCACGGCGGCCGCCTACCTTGGGGCCCGTCTGCCCAGGCATCCCTCGTGCGCCGTCACTGCCGGGCCGTCCCTGGAACGTAGGCAGGCAGAGTGTCAGCACACAGCGTCTGCCTCCCGGGAGACCGAGGAGACAGCGCCGGCCCCGTGCAGCCAGGCCCCGGTAGCCGGGGCTGCAGGCGCCTCTCACGTGACTCCAGTCTTTCTGGGCCTCGCCACCCGGAACCGCCGGGGGGGTGTGCCACCTGCCCTCTGTGTCCGAGACGGCCACATGGGGTGGCAGGTGAGTCTCGCTGGAGGAGAGAGACTGGGGGGCCGTCAGCCTGCAGCTCAGGAGGGAGGGTGGCCCGACAGGCAGCCACGGCTCCTTATACCATGCAGAACTCAAGTTACAGGTGAGGGCAAGTGAGTGCCTGCTGTTGGCCCATGTGACTAAGGGGAAACTGAGCCCGAGGGCTGGCTTGTCTCACTGAGGCCACATGGCCACCCAAAGGCAGGTCCAGGCTATAAGCAAGACACTTCGTCCACAGCCACTCCCACGGCTGTTGCTTCCAGTTGTGGACACAGCCAAGGTTGGGCCCACGGTCCCTCCTGCCTGGCCACAGGGCTGCTGCGCAGGGCACAGACCTACCCAAGTCCACTATAACCACCCCACAAGCACCGGGTGGGGTGGGACTGGCAGGCTCGAGGTCACCCCGACAGGGCCAGGGACTCAGCCAGGAGGCCACTTGCTGATGACGACTGTCAGCCAGCAGAGAGTCATGGCTGGCCCGGATCGGGGGCTTCCCGCTCCCCCACGCCCGTGTGCACCGGGCAAAGGAGGCCATCACCCGGGACGCGTGACCGGCAGAGACACGGTCTGCAGAGCAGCCACCCTGTGTCTCCAAGCACAGTGGAGACAGGACGGGTGGCACCGGGAGAAAAGGGGCCGGGAACCCGCAAGGGCCACGGGAGCTGGGCTGCCCTCCCCCTGCCTCAACCCCCCCCCCCCGGGAGCTGCAGGAAAGGACAGTCACCATGGGAGAGGCGCCCGAGCTGCACAGTGCTAGGTGAGGCACAGACGGGACGCCAGGCCGGGGGGCACCAGTGGGGAGCCTCTTCTCGAAGCTGCCCCCTCAGACACCAAGGGAACCTGGTCCGAAAAGTTCTCATGATGCCGCAGCGTCGGCAGAATGTCCAGATGCCCCACCACTCACAGGAGCAGAGACACTGGCTCCTGGCCCTGCCCCCACTGTCGTTTCTTCTCTGGTGGGTCTCTGGGACAAAGGTCATGCTCCCACGCACGGTGGCCCCGCAGCGTGACCCAGGGCGACCCACCCTCCCGCCTCTTCCCTTCGAGGCTTCCCCTGGACCGAGGAGCCGGGACCAGTGACACAGGGCACCACCGTGCTTTGCTGCGTGTAATGTACACCACCCGTGTCCTAGCGCTGCCCACGCGTAACGTGCATCCTTATTTTCCCCTCAAAAATCAGGGCAAAAAACTTCGAATTATACACGGCAAAGCGTGGGTAAGCGCTCAGAGACGCACAGAAAAGCACAATGAAATAAAAACACTCTGCAGAATCGGATCCAAAGTAAACCTCCTCATTCTCCACCCAGGATCCCTGATTCCGGCCTCGCTGGCCTGCGTGGGATGGTCCGGTCCAGCCCCGGCCTGCTGCCTGTGGGCCCTGCGGCCCTCATGGGTGGCTTCCTCGGCCACCCCCTCACTAATGACAATTAGCTCCAGGAGGGGAGGGCCCCTAACCGCTCAGGAACCCCTCCTTCCCGCCTTGGGTGCCTGAAGGCGGAGAGGAACTGGTGGCTTATGTGTATGGCGTGTCTCGCACAGGTTCACACTGAACAAACACACATGAGAACAAATTCTTCCTGTGCACCAGGAACGCCCACAGGCTAGAGCACCCCGTGGATTAACTGGGACTCCCCTAGCTCATCTGCACGCTGTTCGTGAACTTGACTGATGTATAAACGCGGGCCCGCTCCCAGCGGCCGTGGTCCGTGGAAGCCATCTGGGCCCATCCCCTGAGCCACAAGCAGAACTGGGGCGGCCGGCACGACAGAAGAGCTGGGTGCCAGCCAGGCCCCCTCACCCAGGCCACCTTGGCGGAAACACAGCCCACCAATGATGCCACCTTCTGGGCACTTGCTCCCAAAGGGTCTGGGGAATCGCTTTGATTTAAACGGTTTATTAAACTAATTAATGTGCTCAGGACAGAGGCCAGGGCGGCAGAGGTCGGTGAGTCCCAGGAGATAGCACTCACAGGCTCAGCTCGCCGCCCTGCGCAAGGGAGCCCGGCCTTGGACACAGACCTGCCTTTGACGGGAGCAGGGACTGGCCCCCCCCCACCGCCCAGAGCCAGGTCTGCGTTGGGGGCAGACCCGTTGCAGGCCCCCACCCCGTTGGCGCCCCCGCCCATCACTGCCCCAGCCCGGAAACACTCACCCTTCTCCCAGGCTTGCCCGCCGGCCCGGGGGGGCCCTGCACACCTCGGGGGCCCTGTCCGGAGGCAGAGGGCAACGGGTCAGTGCGTGTCCCCGAGTCTCAGACAAAAGCAAAATCTTGTCCCGCGCCTGTCCACCCAGCCCTCGGGGCGCCCTCCCAGCTGCCAGCTGCAGGCCGCCCCCGGGACAGAGCAGGGACCTGCTGCCCGGAGCGAGGGCTGGGCGGGGAGCGGCGCCCGTGGCTCCCACCATGGACGCCCATCACGTCTGTTCCGCTCCGGCTTCGCACGAAGCGACAGTTCCCACTGACTGCCCTGGAGAAATGCAGCATTTTGGGGCGCCACCACCCCCAGAGTCGAGACCTCCTGCGCAGAGACGCCCCTGCAGAGAGCAGAGGCGAGGTGCCCACGTACCTGAGGACCCATGTCTCCCGATTCGCCCTTCAAGCCTCCGGTGCCGGGAGGGCCCTGGGGAGACACGGCAGGTTAGGGAACGCTTGTGGGGAAAGGCTGCCCCCTGGTGGCCGGGGCAGGAGATGAGGAAACTACTTGGGACTGCTGGCCGGCTCCCCCAAGGGCCAGCAGACGCTCACCCCGCCTGCCTTGGACAGGACCCGCACGGTGGGGAAAGGGCTCATTGTTTGGATCCCTTCCTACTTTCGAATGAAATTCTGGACAGTCGGGACACAAGAGCCACAAAGCTCACAATGATGTGCGTCTCCCTTTCCAAGATGGATGTGACCACAGTCACAGCCAATGGCGTGGGACAGTGTGTGGACATCCTCTGGGTCTGTCGCAAGGCAAGATGCCGGAGGAGGGGGCAGCCCTGAGCCGCACTGGGGCGGGGGAGGGCAGGAAGCAGGGGGTCAGGGCACTGACTGCAGACCCGGGGCCAGCGGCCGAGTCCCCGCTCCTAGGGAATGGCAGTGGGGACACTGGGCATTTAGATCCTCCATCCCCTTGTAAACTGCAAGGGCCTCCCCTAGTCCCTGAGGGTCCCACTTTCAGGCCCCGTGCCCTGCACACCCTGCACCCAGCTATGCGGCAGACAGGGCCGGGCAGGAGGGCTGGCAGCCTGGTCTGACCCCCATGCCGACACCCTGAAAGGAAGAGTGTCTGAGCCCCTGCATCACGAGGCACAACCGCAGCCAGTGCAGGCATGGGGGGCTTCCCAGCCCCCAGGCCACGGCAGGCCCCACCTGCCCAGGCCTCCTCCACCCCCAGCACCAGTGATGGAATGAGAGTGGATGGCAGCTAAAGCGAGTTCTCCCCTCTCTGAACAGAGTGGGGAGACTAAAGGGCAGGAAACTGGGGGGCGCCCCGTCCCTCACCACGTGCCCCCCTCCTGCTGCTGGTGACTCACCATGGGGCCGGGTCTCCCCGTCAGACCCATTGGGCCAGCCGGCCCCCTCAACGCCAACTGCAGGAAACAAAGAACCAGCTGAGAGATGGTAGGTGCACGGTGCCGACAGGTGGCTGGCCCGGGGATGGCGCTGCTGCAGGACGTCCCACGCAGCCCAGAGCCCACCCCCGGCTCCTCCGGGACTCTCAGTGCCAACCAGGACAGGAACATGGGAGGCGGAGGTGGCACCCAGGCCGGTGACACTTCCCGCTTTGGCAAGGGGCGTTCCACCCCCTTGGGGTGCTCAGAGCCTCATGCTGACCTCTCCACTGGCCCCCAGGCCTCTGCCCCTTGGAGTGAGCCTGCAGAGCAGCCTCCCTGGTGGGCGGGGTGGGGCCCATGTTCCACAGGATCATCGAGCTGAGTAACATTGTATCCTGAGAGGCAGGCCTAGCACCCCCCAGTGACTGGGGAGCCCTGCTGCAGGTGAACTAAACCAGTCCCGGAAGTGGCAGCCCTGGGAGCCGCAGCCACCTGACAGCTGTGGGGGCGCCCTGTCCCACCTGCCCACCCCAGGGCAGCTGCGCCTGCCACAGCACAGTCCACCTGCATTTCTAAAGCACCTGTTGCAGTTCTTGCATGTGCCTGTCACCCCCACTGCAAAACGCCACTTCACTTTGGAAAACTGGGCTGTAAAACCTGCTAAGCCGTCGCCCACCCGGCTGCTATTAAAAAGCACTCAGACTGAAGGGCCAGCGGGCAGGCCCGGCCGACGCGTCTCGGTGGCGGGGCCTGTTACACGCTACATGGCGTCTCGCAGGGCAATCCGTCCTGCTGTGACAGCGTGATGCTCTAACTGTCCTGCAGTCACTCCACACTCAATCATCGGAGCCGCTCGGCTGGCTGCGAGCCACACAGATATGGCCAAACAGAGGCTGATTTAGTGACTTCTTGCAAAGCCCCATTACGGGCATTCCGCCAAAGTCACTGACGCGCCCCAGCCCAGGGGCCGTCTCACGCATCGAGGGCCATCGACACTCTGGGCCTCATCGGTTAGGAGCTCAGCTCACTTGTTGGCGGGTGTGCAGAGCGGGGCAGCAAGAGGACCAAGGTCCCGTGGGTCCCAGGCCACTTGAGGTGCTTTGGGGCACATGGGGGCTCCCAAGGGTGTCTAGCTCAACCCAGACCACCGTGGGGACCACTCACCCGCGCCTGCTGCCCCCACAGTGTCCCACCCCCCAGGACCTGGACCCCACTCACCCGCGCCTGCTGCAGAATGGCTTGAGCTTGGGACTCCTGGGCTGAGACCATGGGGCCTTTGGATCCGGCATCGCCGCCCCCTCCGAACCGGAACTGTGGGTGTAAGATGGGGGTCACCAGGGGTGGCCCAATGTGGGTGCCCACGCTGGACCCCAGGGGGACAGCGGAGCCTTGGAGGATCTGGTTGGGCAGCTTCTACCCCTACCCCTGCGGTGCACACCGCCCTACTATGCCCCACACAGCTGCCCCAGACCCACCCGCCAAGTTCAGCCCTGGGGCCTCAGGGGACCCTCCCTGTCTGGGAAGCCCTTCCCGGTGTCTGTGGCCTCTGATCCTGAGCCCCCACAGCCCCTAGTTATTGCAAGGAGAGGTCAAGGGCCTGTGCCCATGCCTGCACTAGAGGCCCAACAAGGCCAGCCTGGGTTCCACACCAGGGGACCCTGCGCTGCACCCAGCACCCCTGGCATCAGACAGACATAGACAGCGCGGGCTCACGGGAAACAGACATCAGTCAGAAAACTGACATTCAGACTAACCGCGTATTCTCCCTCCAGGACCAGGGCTTCCCATGAAGGAGAAAGCCTGTGACCTTTGCCCACAAGGTCATGGGCAGGTCAGGCTCAGGGAGGGGCCTGCTGGCAGGCACGCCCACTCGGGCCCAGAATGGGGAGAGTCTGTGGCCAGGAGATTGTTCCTCCCAGAAAGAGCCCAGGGCCCCACCACCCAGTGGCCACCGCCCCACACACGGGGGTACTCACGGGGAGCATGAGCATGGTTCCGGGGGGGCCGGGCAGCCCATCGGCCCCAGGGAGACCTGGACGTCCGGGGGGACCCTGTGGACAGAGGGGCCAGAGAGCCTGGTCAGAGCGCAAAGGGACAGAGCCAGCTGGGCCCGGAGGAGGGGCCTGGGAGCCATGGCCCAGCCAGAAATACCTGGACACGCACAAAGGAGTGCACGACCTTGTGGCCCATAATGTTCCAGAACCCTACCCCAGAACCCTACCACAGCATCGCTGTTGGGGTCATGATAAGGAAAGGCTCCTGAGGGGAGGGGTGAGGGAGGAGGGGGTCCAGGTGGATCCAGAGGAGCCCAGACAGAAGGAAAGGTGGGGGTCACAGCCCAGGAGCAGAGGTGACACCTGGGGCATGAGCAGGGATAGAGCGCCGTGTGCCCACCCCTCCACAACACCCCTTCCAGGGCTGTGTGCCCCCCGGGCGGCTGAGAGGCCCAGTCCCTCCGTGCTGTCAGTCGGGGACCCTCATCCGGCCCCCCTGGCCGACGGGTCATTGCTCAGACGGATGAGGCCGGGAAGCGTCCACTGCTAGGACAGACACAGGGAGCCTGAGTAATGGGACCATGCTGGGACCTCCACACATCCAGCTGCCCCAGTCTCTGAGGTGGGTCCCAGGCGGACGCCCCTCCAGGGTGGGCTCTCCAGCCTGTTCCGGCCAGCCCAGGACCGAGTGAACACACAGCTTCCCCGAGAAGCAGCATTTCCAGAACAGGGCTCATCATTCAGCTTCTCACGCACGCGGGCAGGTGCCCCACAAGCCCGAGGTGGGCGGAGTTTGTTTTGCATCGAGAGGGGAGCTCACCTCACCCACTCGATGAGCAGCCCCGTCCAACACCCTCCGGGGAACTGGGGGCGCGGGTTCCAGCCCCCGCACGGAGGACAGCGTATGCTCGCCCCGCCGGAGCGGGGCATGGAGACGGGATCGAGGCCCGGCCGGGAAGACTGAGACCCGGGGCAGCTGCCCTGGAACTCCCGGGAGTGGAGCCGCCTGGGCCCCCACTCCCGCGCGCCTGCCCTTTCCTGGAGGGGTGCGGCCCCTGTCCTAGCGCGGTGCCACCTCACTCGGACTCAGACACAGTGTGGTCTGCTCCTGCCCCGCAGGTCACCGGGGGTCGTGTCTGTCCATGCAGAGGAAGCCCATGAGGGTGAGGGCGTGGCCTGGGAGGCGGCACCCCTCTGCGTGAGACCAGTGTCCGCGTGTTGTCCTGCGAGCCCCGGCCCGCCACTGAGCTCGGCCTGGTTCTGTGCACGGCCATCCAGGGTCCCTCTCGGGATGGCTCATCTTCGGCATGACCTGTCCTGCAGCTGTGCGCACTGGGGCCGCCCCGGGGTTCAGCACGCACCAGCTGCCGTGCTGCGAGCCCGGGCACCTTCTCAGGGTGGGCCCAGAGGCAGGCTGCGGGGTCAAAGAGTCGTTCTTGCTTTCACTGCTGATCGGTCCAGGCCGATGGCCCTTGTCTGCCATTTCAGAAAAAACTCTCAGATTTAAAAAAAACACCTTGTTTAAAAAAAAAAAAAAATCTGCAACATGTTCTGCCACCCAGCTGTGCTCTTGGAAATCTACTCGGACGACTGCTCACCGCTGACCTTTCTGTCTCGGGGTGGACCCCAAGTGAAACCCCCCAATTTAAAGCTAGAGGTCTGTCTCCCTGGGATGGGGCGCCATTCACGTGGTGTCTGCGTGAAGAGTGCACTCCTGCTGGCGTGTCCGGTGGCGCCGGGAGCCAGGAGGGACACGTGGGCAGCCCGAGTCCGCTGAGTCCGTCCTCAGGGGCCCACACGCCAGCCTCTTCCTCCTGCTCTCTCTGCCGAGACACCCTGGGCGCTTGGGCGCCCACAGGGCCGCCGCCACTGGCCTGAGCCGGTTCCGTTGACAAGCCAGGAACAAGGGTGTGGGAGCGGCGGCCCTCGGGCCACGAACAACCACAGCCTCAGTCCCAGACCTGTGCCCGGTGCTGCAGAAGCCCGGTAGGTATCTGTGCTGGACGGATAGACAGGTGAACAGACGGACACCTGGAGCAATGCTGAGGCCAAGAGAGGCCTGTCAACACCACCCACGCACACGGACACAGCACGGCGCCCTGGCCCACTCCCAAGGGAGGACTGTCACCTGCTGTGCCGTGGGGTCCCCTCCCCTTGGCGTGTGCACTCGGCCACACTCCTGGGTCCACCTGGTGACCCTCTGGGGGAGGACATGGCCGTTGCCCCACCTCACACAGACCTTTGGAGCGCGCTGGGCTCGAGGCTGCAGCCCCCACTACGGAGTTCAAGTCACGAGGTGGGGAGGCCAGAGGCCCCCACCAGCTTGTCCGGAACTTCCACAGTGGCAGAGGAGACATCTGCAAGGGCCACGGTCCTGGCGGCCAGCTGAGTCCCTGCCAAAACTCGAGACCCAGCTACTCCGGGCCCCCAAAGCCTCTGGACAGAGGGAGACAGAGCGGCTGGGAATCCTGTTCGAGGCTGCACCTGGGCTGAGGTCACTTGGCTTCACGGAACAAGGGGAACCTGTCCCTGTCCCAGTGCTCACCCGGGACCCAGCTGCTCCATCTGCAGACTCCAGCCATGTCGCCTGGATGCCCTGAGACCCACACCCCACCAGCAGCCCGCTCAAAGGCAGCCGCCGGCCCTTCCACATCACCTGACCCAGCCATCTACAGCCCCAAGCCCGCTCTGCCCCGGGCCGTGCGCCGAGCCCTGGGGGTGAGCGCCCACCTGCCCGCCCGTCCATGGGGACACACACGCGCTCCCAGCTTCCCTCGCCCGCTGCCTAGCCAGCACTCAGCTCTCACCCGAGCTCGCCCACGCCCAAACAGGTCAAAACTGGGGAGCACAGAACGAAAGAAAAAGGAAGAAGGCCTCGGGACAGGTATCCCCAGGCTGCAGTACCCCAAAGGCCCACTAGGTGTCAGAGTGAAATTGCGTCATCCTGGGTCCAGCCCTCATCTCTGCTGCAGGGACTCTGAGGAGCGTCCTTCTCTGGCCAGGACGACCCCAGGATGTGCCATCTGCTCCAGAGCAAGCTCCCCCTGGTCGTGGCTCGATGGAGGAGGAACTGGTTGGAGGGATGGTCCGTGCAGATTCTGTAGGACTCGGACACAAGAGCTGCCGTTGTCACCTTCACTTGGACGCAGGGCTGCGGGGCCCGAGCTGGGAGCCGGCTGCTGGCAGCCCCCGTGGGACGCAGCCCCACCAGTCTAACTCTATGGTGTCACCTGCCCCCAGAGCAGGGCAGGCCCCAGTCTGTCTCCCTAAACACCTGAGGGGCGGGACGCCGGGAGGGATGGCGTGAGCCCAAATGGGGCCAGGGCCACCAGCGGAAGGAAGGGGCGGCGCGGCTGTGGTCTGCACACGTGAGGGCAGCGCCCGTCCCAGAGCGGGGGGCACGCAGATGAGCCTGCAGAGCACAGGGTGCCTTACCCTTTCTCCGGGGTCACCCACTTGGCCAGTGGGACCCATCGTTCCTGGAGGTCCCGGGAGACCCTAGAAGGAAAAGTAAAATCAGAACAGAGCTTTATAAGGCGCAGCCACAGGCAAGAGCCCTTCCTGCCTGGCTGCACCCCAGGGTGTCTGCCAAGGGTAGGGGTACCCTCTCTCCCACCCAGGGGTGTTAGGGGGTATCCCTGAGGGCCCACCCCTGAGCACCCTCTACATGCCATGGAACCAGAAGGGGACACTCACTGCGGGGCCTTCAGGGCCGGGGGGCCCCTCCAAGAGCATGCCCTGCAAGAGAGGGGGATGGCATCTGAGTCCGGCCCACCCCAAGGACCGGGTCGGCACCCACCGTCCCAGCAGGGGTCTGTGGACTCCGTGCCGGGGATAGGAGGGGGCTCAGGTGCAGCCACGGTAACCATCCTCCGAGCACTCCCAGGAGCAGCGGCAAGCCCAGGGCAGCTGCCCACGGGTCCCTCGGAGCAGCTCCATAAGCCCCTTACAACGCGGTGAGGAGAGTGGGGACCCAGAGCCCAGTCCCAGGCAGGGTTCCCCCGTCTCCCTGAGGGGTAGAGGCTGCGCAGGCCGTGGGTGATGGCTGCCTGAGGGAGGAGGGACCCCAGGCCCAGCCCGGGGGACTGCCACTGCTCAGACAGGATACCTTGGAGCCTCCAGGCCCCACCTTGCTCCAGGTAGCAAACGCTGCTTCGCCACCCGGCGGCAGCAGCAGCAGCCCAGGATGAGAACACCACACTGCCAAATCTGTGGATACCCAACCACTTCTGCCTCCAGCTGCCCACCCTGCCTCTGGACCTACCAGGCCTCACCACCTTTACCCCAAAATGGGAACAAGGTCGCCTGTCCCCTAGAGGGGGTGTGGGCAACAGAGGGGACCACGGGCGTCAGCTCCCCACTGAAGAGGGGACAGAGGGCATCGCTGGCTGCCCACTCTCAGGCCCCACTTCCAGTCCCCTCCCAGGTTGGTCCCCTCCCCTGTCCAGTCAACGCCAGGGCCAGCCCCCTCCCTGTGCTCTGGGTCTCACGCCCACTTCAGGGGGCTCTGAGCCAGTGCACAACCTTGCGGGGGAGGAAGGGCCTATGTCTCCTCGGGACCTGCTGGCTGCAGACACAGCCAGGGTGGTCTGGTCTTCCCGGGGCCCGGTGGCACAGTGATGCCCTCCTACCTGCCAGTCCCTGTGATAGCCGAGACAATGTGGGGGTGACAGACTGGCCCTGGCTCTGGGCCCACCCGCTGCCCCCACCCCCACCCCAGGAAGCACAGCAACTTCTCCTGGGGCATGCGCCGCCATCATGCCCTGGACTTGTCTGCGAAAGGGTCTGTCCCTGAGCAACCTGGTGTGACTTCCTGGGAGCAGGGGTCAGGCCCAGCAGGGTGCAGGATCAGCCCCAGTGCCAGCCCGGTGGGGGCCCTCCCTGCCCCGCTCCACCCCGCCCCTCCCCACCAGGGCTCCACGGTCACTGCGAGGATGGACGGTGTGTTTACACAGATGCGCACTTGGAGAAATATTTGTGCGCGAGATGTACACAGGGCTTGTGCAAACAACTCCACAAGCCTGTGTGCCAGCTCCTCCCGGGACGCAGCAGCCGGGCAGGCTCAGAGCCCGAGCTGGGATTAGGAGGGGAAACACTGGCCTGCAGGGCCCGGGGACCACAGCTGTCTTCCCGCACGTGCCGGCTGCTGCGCTCGCCGAGTTGGGGCTCTCCCAGGCAGCGGTCTCCCCAGAGGGACGCTGGATACCACGGCATCGACGAGCCCAGCAGTGGGTGCCTGCACTCTCCCAGGTGAAGCCAGCCAGAGGCGCACCCCCAGGGCCACCACCTACCAGGGCAGTGAGGACCGCAGAGAGGGGGCCCTTCTGTGGCGTGCCAGCCCTGTCCACAGGCCACCAGCGTGCAGACTCCACTTCGGAGGTCCGCTGGGGGGAGCAGCCAGCCTGCCACTTGAACCTCTTCATGGAGGTCCACCCCCGTGCAAAGAGTGCGCACAGGAAAACCACCGTGTGTTCAAGCACGGGTGATGAAGGCAGGCGCGGTGACTCCCGTCCCTCCAACAGAGGCTCATGAGGGAGGGAAGCTTCCAGTCTGGGCCATCCTGGTCCCCAAGGTCCCAGGCGGCCAGGAGACCCAGTGCTGATCACCCAGAACACCCTGGGCCAGGGGGATTCCTGCCCTTTAAAGGATGCCCCCATGTCGCTGACAAACCACAGAAGGGGCTGGACCTGAGTGGGAATGGCCGGCCAGTCCCCGAGATGACAGGGAGGAGGAGCCAGTTCCAAGAGCTCCCTCGACCGTGAGTCACGTCCCCCAGAGGGAGGTCGCTGGGGCAGGTGGGGGGACAGGAAACAGCCACCCCAACCTCCTCAGGCAGCGAGGCCTGGGCAGCCATCGGCAAGGCCACGTCAGCCTCTCCCAGGACCTGGCCATCTGTTTATGGCAGCTGAGACTTTGAGGACAGCTGGCGATGCTCCAGGTTGAGAAACTCCAACTGTTTACACGGTCCCTCCAGGGACATGGCCACGGGCCCGCGGGCACTCCGACCAGGCTGGGCGGGACAGAACTCGGGCTGGAGGGGAGGGGAGCCTCCCTGCCCGAGTCCAGATGGCCAGGACCCCTGCAAGGACTGGACGGGCTTCCTGCAGACAAGCTCGTCCCACCCCCTCCCCACCCAGGTGCAGGAACACAAGGCTCTCCTCATGGGCTCTGTGAGCAAACGGGAAGCTTATCCAGACAAGGGTGCAACCCAGCCCCCTGGAGCAAGGGGCCCAGACCTGGACTCCACAGCTGGGTGCCCCCCTGGCCTCCCCGGGCAAGACACCCCTTTCACTGGAGCACTGGAGCACCCAAGAGGCACCCCAAGTCACCAGCAGGTCCACCAGGGACCAACCATCTGAGGAGACGTCACTGCCGGGCCCTGAGCCCTGAGAGATGAGCCCAGCTCCGACCATGGAGGAGCAACAGGGGTGGCTCCCAGCACCCCGTTCCTCTGTGACGGTCCCCAGGCTGGGCTGCACCCAGTGGGCCGTCGACACTGGTGTCGGGACTTTTCTTGTGGCTGAACAAGGGGCTACCTGGCCTTGGTGCCCCCAGGGCACCGCTGCACCCTTCCCCTGTGCCCCTGCAACCCCTCAGATAAGCCCGTCTTCCTTGGACCCAGAGAAAGCACCGGAAAGGAGGCTTCCCAGCCGAGGGAGATATGTATGTCCAGGGCCTGGAGCGCCTCGGGAGTGGTGGTTCCTGATCCTGGACAGGCCTGGGGGTGGGGGGCTACAGAGCCATACCAGATGACTCTGGCCCCTCGGGTGCTTCCCTGGCCGGGAACAGGCCCCGTGAGGGCGCTCTGCCCACGGGGAGTTCCACCCTGAGATGGGTCTCATCCCAGGTGCCCTGGTCACAGGCTCCAGGCCTCTTTGGGGGGGCCACCGGTCAAGGTTCTGAACAAGCCCTCAGCTCCCAAGGACGGTGGAGGCCACTGGGTCCCCCCGCCCAGGAGCCCACTGTCAGACAGGAACTAGGTCCCAGCAGCGGTCTCAGCCCAGCCACGGCCTCCTGGCCGGCCTTGCAGCTGCACCCGGCACACTCCCTCCGGTGCTTGGAGGACGTGGCAGGGTGGACCTCAGCCACCAGCCCCTCCCACTCCCCTCCCGGCCCACCCCCACGCCCAGCACGTGCAGCGCATGGGACCCGCCCACCCAGGTGGTCACGGGCCCCTTGTCACAGGCGTGGGTGGGGTGGGGGTCTCAACCGGGCCACTCTCAGGCCATGGGGCACCCAACCGTCACCAGCCAGGCCCAGCTCCCTGAGGGCAGAGAACACCCCAGGGCTGAGGGGGCCCTACCAACACCCCCACCCCGTGAGGGGCATCAGGACTGCCCCTCCCTGCGGTTCCACTCATGAAGACATGGTGACCCCGCTGTCCGGCAGGGCGGGCTTTTACTCAACCAGGATGTGCACTGCAGTTTACGGGATTCCCCTGACGGGTTTCGGGAGCAGCTCTGGGGGCACCGCAGGCCATGGGGGCAGAGCCCGTGGTGGACTGCCCCCCCGAACCCCCCCGCCCCCGATCTGCAGCACCCAGGGCCCAGCCTTCTGTGATCTTCCAGAGGGGCCTGCCTCCCTCAGGACAGCGGGCACAGAGTCCCGACACCTCGAAACCCACCACCCACCGCCTGCACCCACGTGGGGCACACTCCTCGCCCGTCTCAGCAATGAGCCGTGCGTGCAGTTCCCAGGTCCTAAGGGTCTGGCTACGCCCCCTGCACGGTGGCCACCCCGCCCCCACCCGGAGGGGAGAAAGCGTCCTTACCGGTTCGATGATGGCGGGCTCTCCCTTTTGCCCCTTCTCACCCCGAGGCCCTTCAATCTGGGGCGAGAAACGCGGAGGAGAGAGGATGAGAGGGAAGGGGGCCGGGCAGCAGCGGTGAGCGGGTGACCCTGCTCCCGGAGTGGGGCAGCTCGAGCCACGGAGGGAGCCCGCCCTCCCCACACCCTCCCCGCCGCTCACCCCTTCGAAGATCGTGTCCTGGTTGGCAGGCATGCCCGGCCCGACCTCGGACGGGGACACCGTGGGGTCGTAGTAAGAGTCGTAGTAGCTCTCGTCCAGGTTCTTGATGGTCTCCTCGGTGAACTCCCCCTCTGCGTCGTCCTTCCCTTCCCCACGGGGTGGGGCCGGCTGGGAGCGAGAGGGAACAGGGTCACCAGGGGCCGAGGGCGCCAGGTCAGCTCCAGGGTCCACAACCTCAGGGCTCCAGGGACGGTGGCCTCCTGTTGGTCTGCTCACATGTTCTCACTGTCACCATGAGGAGGCGCCACCACCCACCCACCTGCCGAGACACCACCATGGCCGACCAGGGCTGTGCCCGGGGACATCGGGCCTCCTCCATGGGCCTCGGGGTCTGGGGGTGACACGTCCCCCATCCCACGCCCACTGGCAGAGGGGTCTGGCCCCAACAGAACCCCGTGGGTCCGCTCTGTGGCCCATGAGAATTTC
The DNA here is from genome assembly GCA_004024845.1 of Tonatia bakeri. Classification (NCBI taxonomy): domain Eukaryota; kingdom Metazoa; phylum Chordata; class Mammalia; order Chiroptera; family Phyllostomidae; genus Tonatia; species Tonatia bakeri. The sequence continues at coordinate 34,213 of PVIA01009568.1, forward strand.
GCTATTTTTACGCTTCCGCTCTGTCTCGCGTGGTGCTGCATTCCTTCCTAATCTGGAAACCAGGTGACAAGCCCAGGGGGTGGGCACATCGGTGCCATGTTGTAAATGACAACACCGTGGTCACCGGCGGACAAGTCAGGCCAGGTCCGCCCGCTGGGAAAGCCCAGGTCGCCCCCCAAAGGGCTGGCCTCGCTCCTCCTGTCTGGGCCCCCCCCACGGCTGAGCACCTGCTGCCTGACCCCGCCCCACCCGCCCAGGCCACACCCAGGGACCTGGGCCCCGGGCACCCTGCTCGCCCACCGCTGCCCAGACCGGGCACCAGGCTCCTCTGCCCGCTCTGCAGTATGCAGATCCACTCGATGGGTCAGAGACCCCAACCCCGCTCGGCATCCCAGAGGCAGGGCCACCCCAGGACACCCGGGACAGAGGCCGAGAACGGAGGAGCGCCCCTCCTGGTGGTCCTCCCCCACCCCGCCCGCTCGGAGGGAGAGCAATTACATTGGAGGCGTTGGAGGCGCCGCCCGTGGTGCTGGTGGGGACCTCCACCCCCGCGCCGTGGTCCGGGGGCTGGTCGAGGTCGTCGATGCCCTCAGGATAGCCGAGGTCCTCGTAAGGGGGCGGTGTGTAGTAGTCCTCGATGGGCACGTAGTCATAGTCCCCCACACCGGGGTCCTCCTCCTTCCCGGCCCCCTCGCTGGTGTCGGGCACTGGAGCGGCCGCCGTGGGGGGCAGGGTCAGCTCCTGCGAACCAGGCAGAGAGGGGTGGCGTTGCTGAAGCCTGCAGTGCTCCCACAGCTCCTCCCGCCCCCCGTGTCCCACCCAGGGGCCCACCCGGACCTTGGGGATCTCCGTGCTCTCTTTGGCAGCTTCCACTGGCTTCCGGGTGGCGGCGGGCTCCTTGCCGGGGCTGTCCGGGTCCTCGTAGTAGGGGTACTCGTAGTAGTAAGTCTCGCCCTCGCCCTCTCCATCCGGGTACTGGGGGGAAACAGGCGCATGAGGACGCAGTGCTGGCGAGGACGGGAGAGGACAGCAGCCCGGGAGCCCAGGTGCCCCTCCTTGCAGGCAGGAGGGCGAGAACAGCCAACCCCAGACCACAGCGGGCTGCGGCCAGGAGACGACGCCCAGGACACGCTCCCAGAGCATGCGGACCAGGCGGCTCCTCACGCGGACGCTGGGGGTCAGAGGACCCGCTATTCTGTGCGGAAGGCCCTCAGCACCCCCTACTGGGCAGGCTCCAGGCAGCTCTCCCCAGACTCAGCCCCCAGGGTGCCCACAGCATCCCCACTCTGATGGCCTGACCAGCCTGGTCACAGGCCAGGGGGCACACAGACAACTCGCATCCTCACCTAGACATTGTCTGAAGTTCAGAGGGGAGGCTTCCTGACCAATGTCCTCTGTGGCTCGGCCCAGATTCTCGCCCAGGGGGGATGTAACATGGAGCTGCCACGGTTTCTGTGTCCTTCCCCCCACCCTGCCCGCCCCAGGGCCCCGTGAGCCCAGCCGGCGCCGACTCACGTAGTCATCCGGGCCGGGGTCCTGGGACTGCGGGGTGTCGGGGGCAGCCGTGTCACAGTCGGGGCTGTAGTGCTCACACTGGTCGTAAGCCGCCCGGTGGTCCGGGACGAAGAGCAACTGCTGGATGTCGCCCTGGGAAAGGACATGAGCCCGTGAACAAGCGGCACACAGGGACCCATGGGGGACCCAGGACACGAGCCTGGTGTCTTACAGGAGGAGGCTGTCCTCAGCCAGCCTTCCCCTCCAGAGCTGCTGCCCCCCAAAACCATGAAGCCGGGTGTCCTGCCCACCCATCCACCGTCCATCCGTCCATCCACCCGCATCCATCCATCCTGCGCCTAGAAAGCAGGGAGAGGTGCAAGAAGGAGCAGATGTCCCCCAGACAGCCCCCTGGGGTGTGTGAAGCAAGGTGCCAGCGGAGCACACAGTCCCGGGGAGGGAGTCAGTCACCTTCCCCCACTCCCCAAAGGCTCTGTTCGAAATGTGGCCCAGAAACGGGGGGAAGATGGCAGAATGGGTGACTGTCCTCCAGTCCAGCACTGGCCCATGGACCCCTGACCCCTGAAGCATGGTTCCACCTACATGCCCCCCAACTCTCAGGTGTGAAAGCCCCGAATGATGAACCCAGAGCTCTGAACCCCGAAGGCGGCCCTGTCCCCACACAGACAGTGCTGCGGGCTCAAACTTCCCAGGAACCGTGAGGCCCCTTCATTTCTGGCACCTGCCTTCCCAGAAGACGTTGCTACGTGCTTAAAATCATTCTTCCCACAAATCTCCAGGTGAGTTTTCACACTAAGAAAATGCGTCCATTTTTTCCTTGAATGCTCCTCTCCAAGGGCAGGGATCTAGTCGCTGCCCTGCCCCACTGCGGAGAGGAGGAAACTGAGGTACGGTGCCCAGGATCCACACGCTCTGGCCATTCGACCTCGGAGCCTGGACTGACAAGTGCCCTTACCGTCCTCACCCAAGTCCCACCTTCCTCTTTGAGCCCCGGGCAGCCCCTTGGAAAACGCCCCTCCTTCCACCCCCAGGGAGCCCTCAGGAAATCCTCCAGTTCCTTCCAAAACATCCAATCAGAGCCAACAAATTTCTGTCTGAAGTGAGGGGGCATGTGCGAGACTGTCCATCCCAGCTGTCCCCCAATCTGGAGACCCCTGATGGGACATAGCCTCTGGGGGCCTCGGCCTCTCCCTTCAGCCACCCCCCCCCGTGTCCGTCCCCCACCCCCGCCGTGCACGGGGGCTCGGCACAGAGACACGTCCTGCCTGGCAACGCAGTGAAGCCTGACCATGCCCTGCTCGAGCTCTCTGGACTTGACCTTTCACCTGGACTTGACCTCTCATGAGCCCAGCTCCCTGCACTCAGGGCTGCGGCCACCACCCACCGATCTGGAGCCGGCACGCCCCTCGCTGCCCTGACCTGGCGCGTGCCACCTTCCACCTGGAAAGCCAACAATTCCAGCCCTGTGACGCTTCCAAGAGCATCTTCAGGTGGCCTCCCATGACGTGACTCCAAGCCCCCAGCTGCGACTGTGGGGACCACCCACAGCCAGGCCTCAGCCTATGGTCTCTGGTGCCAGCCCTGTGAGGCCGCTGGTGGGCACGGTCCTGGGTGTTCCCGAGGGCGCCCTGGTGCTTCTCTGCTCCAGGTGGCCACTTGGGCAGGTGGCTCTGACCACCACCCGGGCCCTCCAGCAGCCTGGCCTCGACCTTGGAAAGGCATTGCCCCCCAGCCAGAGGCAGCCCTGCACCCCAACTTGCACACCCACTGCCCACTTGCAGGGTCTGTAGGTGTTTGGTTTGCACTTGTGTGAGTGTGTGTGCACATTGTGTGTGCATGTGTGTGGAACTATGTGCACACGTGCATACACGCATGAGTGCGGGTGTGTGCCAGTGTGCACATGTACACACACGTGTGTGGTGGGTGCACACGTGTGCAGGCATGTCCATGTGCGTAGGTATGTGTGGTGTTGTGTGCACATGCATATGCGTGTGCACAGGACTGGTGCACAACTCTCTGCTCTGGGCGACCCACTTCTGAGTGGAAACCGAAGGGGAGCCCTGCCCCTGGCGCCTGCAGGACACTGGAGGGCAACTCTGCCTCTGACCTGCCCAGGCTGCTGCCCTCAGAGACACTAGGGCAACACCAGAGGCCCAGGACAGGGTCCCCACCCACAGCCGCAGCCCACCCAGTGCTGGGGCCCCTGGCACGGACCCGGGCCCCCGGCAACCCTGACCAGGGGGCTTTCTCGGGCACTGCCCAGCACAACCTGGCTGTTCCTCATCCCCTGCCCTTGTCCCCTTCTGTGCGTCACACGGACCAGCCCCGCGTGTCCCCGCAGCTGCTCCAGGACAGAGCCAGGGCCAGTTTCCCCTCTTCCCATGTTACAGACGCACAAACCAGGGCTCAGTGAGGAGCCCTCTCAGAAGGGCACAGTGGGGGGGCTTCTGAGTCACCGCCTGCGTTCCCCCAGCTCGCACCCCAGAGCTGCCTGGCCCTCCTGGAGTTCAAGTACTGTGTCCTGCGCATGTGGCCACCTTGGGCCTCAAGTCCCCATAAACGACACCACCATGTCGCCCTGGCAGCCCTTGGCAGAGAGGTAGCCCCAGCCCCACCGGCCTGGGGAACACAGGCTGCACCTGGTCCCACCTCGGACGCCCAGGCCAAGCCCGTCCATCACGCAGGTGCGCTGATGCCAACCCCAGGTGGCCTCCCTGTGGCTGCCCGAGCCACCTGCCCAGAGGAGCCGGTGCCGCTCTGCTCACACCACCCCGCGCTCTGACGGTCTCTAGTTCTGTCCTTTTTCACGCCTGTTTCTGCCCCGGCCAGGTTGGTGGGCTCTGCCAGCCCCTAGAAGCTTCTGCCACCGTGCCCAACACCACCTCAGGCGCTCCGCTTGGTTGCTCCACCCCGATGCCCTGGGGGGGGTGGCAGCCACCAGTGGTCTGGCGTCCTCCCGCAGACCCCGGGCAGCCAGGGAGGCCGTCGGCAGCTGGATACAGCGGGATGCACCACGTCCTCGGTCTTCGCCGAGCCAGGAGCAGTTTGCTGAGGGAGTCAGATCTGCCCTTTCCCATAAAGAGATTTAATGGAGCCCACGCTGCCACTGGGAGCGCAGGCGGCTGCAGGGTTCTCCTTGGAGAGCTCTGCGACCTTGGGGACGGTGGGGACAGAGGACGTCTGGCTCACCCAAATTGGGGCGTGTGTCCCGCCAGCCCTTGGCTGCCCTCCCGAGACATTTCACCTGTGTCCCTCCTCAGCGGACACCAGCCCCACACCACGGCCCAGCCCAGCTCACAGGCCCTGCCTGGGTCCTACGCTGAGCTCTCCCTGTGACCTCGCAGCCTGATTTTCACCGAGCGCTTCGCCCTCGCAAAGGGTATCGCTCGTAATCGGAACAGACAAGTGCTTCCCGTGGAGGCTGCAGGAGGCGTGGTCAGCAGGCATGGGGTCTGCGAGGCGGAACTGGCAGGAAAGCGCCCACCTTTCGGCTGCCAGCGGGCTCTGGCCACAGATCTGCAGAGTTGCTGCCGAAGGCAGCCCCATCTCGTCAGTGTGCCCACCCGTGGCGCACAGCTCGGGGCCCGCGGGACAGAGGGAGGGTGGTGGCGGGGGCCGGGAACTCTGGAGGCCAGCACACCTGGGTGTCCATCCTAACCCAGGGAAACTTAGGAGCGGTCCCCAAAGCGCTGAGCCTTGGTGTCCTGCTCCGAGTAAGGAGGAGGAGCCACGCTGGGGTAGGGGCTGCTGGGATGGAGAGGCCCCCCCCGCCCCTGCCCACAGAACCGCAGCACCCAGGGGCTCAGCGCCACACACACTGAACCAGGGACCTGTGGGCATGGACAGAACCCGGGCACCTGGCAAAGCTTCACCCAGGGACTGGCGGCTTCGGACTGAGGGACTCAGCTGGATGTGCGGCGGCCAGGGCACACAGGCCACCTTCCATGAGCTGGCTCCCGCCGCTCTCGGAGACGACCCCACACACCGAAGGCAGCCCAACTGCCCCGTTCAGGTTTTGGAGCCCAAAGGAGTCCCACCAAAGACCTGGCTGGGCATCTTCAACCACCGAGTCCCACACGCTGCGGAATAGCAGACGCCACAGCCAGCCGGGCCTCACTCATGTCCTCCATGATGTGTGCAGGCCCCGTGGAGGCTGGGAGGGAGTTTCACACCCTGCACTCCAGTGCTAAATAGATATCTCCACGGGGCTGGAGACCACTGTCTGCTGCCCCGGCCCAGGCCCTCCTCCCCAGCCTCTGTCTGTGGCTCCCCCCGCCCCCACGGCAGCCTGGGTCCTCACCCCGTTCACACCTGCACCGCCAGCCCGCCGCTGCTCCAGGCTGTCCAGGTCCCAGCTACTCATACCTGCACGGTGCAGGCTGCAAAACCTCACCTGAGTCTCGCTGCGGGGGTACGGGGAGGGCACAAGGGCACAGGGAGAGGGTGGGGGTGGTCAAGTCCCAGCCTTGCTGTACTCTGAAGCTGGCCGCTGTGAGCAAACTGAGGGGGGCACTTCACCCCCAGACTGAGGGACAGGGTGGCAGTGCCAGTGTCAGGGGCCAGGCACAGGCCCTCTTCCTCACAAGCCCACCAGACTCTGCAAAGAACACAAGACACAGTCCCCCGCATCCGGCTGTGTGGCCCTGGATGTGCAGCTGACCCGCCCAGACAGACACATGCAGGGGCCCAGCCTGTTGCTCGGGGAACACGAGAGTGGAGCTGCCCCCCTTCTGCCCCTGAACTCTCAGAGCAGCAGGCCCATGGGGACACACGTTCTGTGACGAGCTCCCAGAGGATGGGACAGGGACCTCTGCACAACCGCAGAGGCATGGACCACCGGTGGCCCAGGCACCAGAGGCCTCCCCTGCCCACCTCGGGGGCCTGATCTGTCCAGGGGGCCTGTGTCACCTAATCTGTCCAGGCCTCTACCTGCTCACTTGCACAGGAACATGGTGCGATCTCCCTCACAGCAGTGTCCTGAGGACTGAGGGTGAGGGGCTGTGCAGCATGCCCCGTGGGCCCTGAACACAGTGAGGCAAAATAAACAGCAACCATCACCGTCACCACCATCACCACCGCCGCCGCCGCCATCATCACCATCATCACTGCCACCATCATCACCATCACACTATCACCACCTCCATCACCATCATCACTGTCACCATGACCACATCCACCATCACCATCAGCGGCCCCCGACCCCTGGCGTGCACTCAGCAGCACCCCCCACACAAAGGCGGTCAGTGCTGACCACCTGCCCTCCGCCCGCCCGCCAGCACTCGCAGCCAGCCCACGACGAGGCTCAGGGATGCAGAGACAAATGCCCTGAGTTCCCAGCCCCAGGTCCCAGCCCCCGGCGCATCCTCGGGAGGCAGCCCCGGTGACTGACCAGCCACCTGGGGAGGCCTGGGAAGGCATTCCGGACGGGTGGCCTCAGAGCCTGGCCCAGGCCAGGGGCAGACACTGCACGTTCACCCCCATGAACGTTCTGTTCACCGTGCCCACTCTGCTGCCTCCTCGTCCTTCCCCTGGGCGAGACCCTCCAGCCTCAGGCACCAACCCGCCATCCTGCCCGCCCCATCTGCAGCTCAGCCCCAGGGGCTCAGTCTTGGCCAGGCGTGGCCAGACCCTCGGTCATCTGTCGTCCGTTCCAAACATGGCACCGCAGCACCGCACCACTCCGTGGTCACTAACAGGCTGACCTCCCAAGCCCCTGCGTCCTTTCCACAGGGAACGCTGTGCCCCACCCCCGCCCTCTCCCACACAGCTGACCAGTGGGAACCAGGCGCAGACACTCGCATCTGCCCCAACTGAACTCCACCCCCGTGGTTCCAGAACACGGCCTCAGCCAGGACACCGTCCCGGGCTCCGTCCTGCCAACCAGAGCCGGCACTCGGCATCCCTGACAGTCGGGCCTGACTCAGGGTCTCTCTGCCCACCCACAGCCCCCAGAGGGGTCCTCGAGGCCTGTCGCCCACCCCACCCGGGCCTCGGGTGTCTGGGCTGGTGGCAGCTGGCCGGGCAGGCTCCTGAGCGCACAGAGAGCCCCCAGGTGCCTGGCCTTCCTGGGGCTGAGAGCGTCTACGCGAAGCCAGCAGGGCGTGGGCGTGAGCGCACCTCTGAGGAGGGTTTTCCATGTTCTCACAGCAGGGGCCGAGAGGGACGCCAGCAGACGCACTGCCTGACTCGGCTGGGCCGCCCTCTAGCCCCTGGACAGGCTCGTTGCGGGGGCACCCTCTGCCGTCTCAGAGACTTTCTCCCAAGGCCACCAGAGGGCTCCCAGGATGGTGCAGACCCCACAGCCCGGGACGGCCCCTCCCTGGAGGGGTCTCAGTGCCCCCCCACAACACACTCAGGGCTGCGACCCGACCTGACCAGCGAGCAGGCCCCTCGCAGGGAGGCTGAACTCCGGCTGCTCCGGGCTGGGCTTGCCGACCTCAGCAGCAGGGGAGCAAGTGACACAAAGGGTAATCGCTATTGTCACTGTGACTCTAACAACCACCTACCTCCCCCTGCAGGTGGTCGGGCCACCTGTGTGCCCGCAGTGCGAACCCGAGCTGAGGGCTCGGTCAGGTGTCCGCTCTGGTCGTCCTCACCGGCAGCCAGCGCCCCATCTCCCTGGGCTGGCCCGAGGCCCTGTGCGTGGTGAGCGGGGGGCCGGGCGCTGCCAGAGCTGCCCACAGCCCCCTGGGTGCCGGCCCCTCCAGCGACGCCCAGCCCAGCCCCCAGGCGCAGCTGGGCGGGCTCCCCGCTCCCCACCCCTACTGCCAGTGAGACCTGGGGAGGCAGTGTCCAGAGCTTCCAGCCACTCCTCCAGGAAGGCTGCCCACCTCCTGCCCCTCCTGGCAAGACCCCGCTGTCCCCATGTCTGCGCCCTCCCTCTGGAGCCACTGAAGCACTTCAGGGCCCCACGCAGGGACACTCCCCTCCTGCAGCCCCGGGTGCTGATCCTCCTAAGGGACCCACACGTCGGGAAGTCCACGGTGACGTCAATCCATGGGCCCGGGCTTGAGGAATCCCGCCAGCCCATCCAAGCCAGGCCACAGGAGATGCAGGGTCTGGTGACTTCGTGGGGTGTCTCTGGCCCCCCAGGTAGAGACAGCTGCCCCAGCTGCTGGGCTGAGCATGGACCGTGAGTGCCCAACACTACCCAGGCCGGCACTGGCACGTCCTCAGAGCTGGCCACCCGCCCCGGCCCCCCGTGGCGCGATCCAAGGGGGTGTGCCCTCAGCACAAACATCTGCAGGAGACCGCGCCGTGTCCCCGTGTCACCCGTTCCCACCTGCCCTCGCTGAGCAGCCACACCCTCCCAGTGCCCAGCTGGTCACGGGCCCGCAGCCAGCAGGCTGCCCGCCACTGGCACCAGGCAGGAGTCCAGGCCGAGGGCGGTGAGGTCACTGATTGTGCAAGGAAGGCCACTGTCCCCACACACAGCTGGTGCTGGCTGTTCCAGAAGGTCCTGGTCTGCGCATGCCCCACGGGCCAGGGCACCACCAGGGCTATAGTGCCAGAGCTGCCATCCGGGGTGCACACTGGCCGGGGAAGGTCGTGCCCGGGTTTCCGAGGACTCGGTTCCCAGGGTCAGGTGGACAGAGACGTGGGGGGTGCTGTGACCATCGAACCCAAGGTCCATCACAACGCCGGGGCAGGGCCGTCGGGCTCGGCCAGTCGCAGGTCTGGGGTCCAGCACCACAGTTCTGCTGAGCGACCCTCGGCGAGTTCCTCACCCTCCCTGGCACGGCTTCCCAGGCCCGGGAGGACTGATAGGGGGCTGAGCACACAGGCGGTGTGCTGCCTCGGACCCCGCTGGTCAACACTGACCCGGACCAGCCTCCTGCCCAGCCCGGCCACCAAGCAAATGCACCCCTGTCCCCTCGAGCCGGCACACTAGCCCGCCCCCTGGCAGGCCGGCTGCTTCCAGAAACACGGCCCTCGTTCCGGAGCCCTGACCGAAACGAGACCCGCCTTGCCCGGGCAGCCACAGGCTCCTCTGACCGGGGGTCTGAAGAAGGGCTCCCAGCCGGCCCAGCCGGCCTGCTGGGCACCTGCTCCCCTCGGGGTGGAGCCTCACCATAGGACCCCTGCTGCTCGCTGACCGGAGCACAGCCATGTCCAGGAGGAGGGGAGGGGCACGGGACACACAAATCCCCAAGAATGGTGAGCTGGTAGCTTCAGAAGGGACTGGAATGTCCAATGTCCCCCATACCACAGGGTGACCCGGTCAGAGCCAGGGTCGTGCCAGGGTCACACCAGGTCTGGGGAGGCTGAGCGAGCAGAGATTGCCGACACTGCTTCGGCCCACACCCAGGCTGGCACCTGCACTCAGGAGGCCCCAGTGCCATCCGGCTAAAACTGGGCGCTGCAACACAGGAAGGAGCTGTGGGCCTTGCTGGCCTCCCTCCCCGGCTCTCCCCTCAACGGTGCTTTGCTCCCAACAAAGGGGGTCTCTGTGCGGCCCCACACACCCCAGGGACCACCCGAGGGCCCCTGACAGACTCCAGGGTTCAGTAATTCCTGTCTGGGACAGCACTGAGCACAAAACGCAGTGCCTGGTGCCGGGTGACGGGCCCTCCACCAAATTCCCAGAATCCTCAGGCTCCGCCTGGCGGACGGAGCTGCGGGACCAAGCAGCTCTTAACAAGGGGAGTCCCCCTTCCAGGGGGTGGGGGTGGCTGCTGGAGAAGCAGTTTCTGGGGTGCCGGCCTCTCCTTTTGGAAAGCCTCCTCTGGAAGCAACGTGGGTAATAAAGTGTGGAGGGAGGTAAATCTCTTATTTTAAGAGAAACAAAAATTCTCTCCCACCTGCTACAAGGTGAAGGGCAGCTGGGACTATGAGGCTGCCCCACCCAACTTTATCACATTGCCCCATGAAGGAGAAAAGATTTTAAAAAACGGACTAGGGCTCCCAGGGGTCACGGGTTCTGCCGGTCGCACAGGCAGAGATGGGTCGAAGGGCAGTCAGGGGGTCCGGGGCCACGGACACTTGTCCCTCGGACCTCGACAGCATGTGGCCGGCAAACATCTCTCCCTGGCAGGGCTGCCACCCTGGCACAGACCGGAGCCGCAACCGGACAGAGTGGCGCTCCGGGATCTGGGACAGACTCCCGTCCCGCGGTCCCTGGCCTCCGAGCAAGAGGCCAGCAGAGGAGTGGTTCAGCTCGAGACCCAATCCTTCAGGAGACGACAACTGGCTCCCCTCCCGAAACACTGACAGTGGGGACAGCCCCAGGACGCCGACTGTGGGTCTCACACTGCCAGTCGGGAGGGGCACCATGATGGTCCCCACCGGGCAGATGGGGCTGCGTCTCCGATAGGCCGGCATGCGGCAGCACCCAGCGCCACCAGCCCAGACCCCTGCGGGGCGCCACCTGGAACAGTGGGGCCTGTGTGCATCCGTGCCTGGGGGTGGGGAGCGGCCTTTCCGGCTCGTCACAACATCAAGGAAGCAGAATTTTTTTTAGGATCCTAGAATTTTTTTAAAGATCAATAAAGCTCCTGACTCTTTCCAATGAAAGTCACAGTGCACGCCCAGGAGGCCCTAGGAGCTGCCGAGATGTGTGCAGCGTGGAAAAGCTACTGCACAACTAACTCACACTCGCCACATACCTCGGACCTCGGCACGCCGCCCTCCCAACTCCACCACTGAACCTCTGCCCACAGCAGGACAGGCGGTGGTGGCAGTGGCCCCGGCAGGGACCCAGTCACTGAGCAGGTGCCCAAGCTTCAGGGGTAAGCCCCGGCCAGCGCCCCACCATCTCTGGGGCATCATTACTAGTTCCCACATTTTATGAACGAGCGTCCCCAAGCTCACCAACGCCACTTGCTCTGCCTCCACCAGCAAAGGCTCCGTCCCACTCTGTGCGACCCCAGGCTCTCCAGAGAGCCGCGAGGCCACCCCTGCTTGGCGGAGAACGGCCCTGCCGCCTGCAGCTCACCCCGCATCTCTGATCAGATGCGTGGTCAGGGGTGTGGTGCCGTAACTGGCAAAATTTGGTGGAGCTGGCGGAGTCCGGGCATCCCAGGATGCCTGCTCCACACGAGGGCCGCTGGGCTCGGCAGGACCCACAGACCCACAGACCCACCTCCCCAGCCCTCAGCCGGCTCCACACACAGGCGGCGGCTCTGACTGCTCCTTGGTCATCCACGCCCAGCTCCAGCAGCCTCCGCCACCCGCTCCACGCTGGGTTAACAGCAAGAACAGCCTGCTAACACTCTCAGGCGCTCCGTCCATCCGTCGGAAGAAGGCACGCGCAAGGCACATAGCATTCCCCCTCACGCACTTTGGCCCCAGCTCCATGAAGCTGCTGCGTCCGCGATCCCATCATACCAGTAGAACAGCTGAGGTGCAGAGACATCCCAGCATGAGAGAGAGTGGACTGGGCCCGCCCCCCCAGTCTCAGCTGTGCCCCCGGCCCCACCGTGACGGGAAAAACGAGCGTCCGGCAGACACCGGAGTCCACGCAGCCGTCAGCCCCGTTAAAGCAGGACCAGGGCAGTTGGCCGGCGTCCTACCCACCCAGTGTCCCCGGCAGGCCCGGGGGTCTGGCCAGCACCTGTGGGAGTCCTGGCGGCCCCATCACCAAGCAGATGCATGGACCTGGGGCCCCACCTCTGTGTGAGCCACGCAGAAGTGGGGGCTGGCCAGGCATGATCAGGCCGCTGGAACGTGGCCGCTGGAATGTGGCCAAGAGGGTGGACCCTCAAGGACTTCAGGGGGAAACGTCCCCCATCCTGTCCCATCTCTGGGATCCAAGAGCTGGGGGGTCCCCGGAGACCACCCCACCTGGTGGTCTCCAAACACACTGCAGCCCTCTCCACAGCACAGCGTGTAAAAGCCAGAGGCCAGCAGAGGAGTCACTGACGTGTCTTCCGGAATGCAGGTTCTAGGTCCCGCCACAGCCCCTCGGGAGGTGGGCCCGAGGGGTCTGACTATTTGCAGGTACTGGGGTCCAATGCGCCCCAACACCCGGGAGCACTGGGCACCGGTGGCGGTCGCCTCCCCCAGCAGCAGGAGCAAGTCCCCCACGCTGTCTGCTGCTGAGCCCAAGTTGGTGAAGGAGGGGAACTCGGGCCTCCCAGGAGGGTTTCTGGAGGGGGGCTCCCAGGGCCCGCTCTGTCCAGCTCCTGAGGCTTTTCTAGAAGAGCCAGGCTCCGGGCTGGGCACGGGGGGTACCACTGACTTGGAACAGCTCTGAATCCCAGCCGTGCCTGTCTTCCTGAAGCTGCCACTTGCTGGCCAAGCTCTGCCCCCCACATCCATCACGGTGGCCCTCGAGTGTCAGAAGGCCAGAGTCCTGCCCAAGGGGGCCCAGGAGACACGGATATCGGTCCCCTTGGATCAAGGTGGCCCCCACTGTCCTCACAGGGCCACTCCATCCCCACAGGCCACAAATGGCCCTTCAGACGGCAGCAGAGACCTCAGACCAGCAGAAACCACAGTCACCGCAGCATGCCAGCCATTCCCCCACACAGGAGACAGGCTGCCGACGGCAGCCACAGCAGCTCCCTCTGACTAGTGGCCACTCACTGGCATCTGTCTGGGCGGCGTGGGGGACAGCTGGCCCCTCTGCTCACCTCAAACACGTCCTCGTCCAGGATGCGGGTGCCGAACACGACGATGCCGTTGGTGTCTATGATGGGGTGGTCACTGCGGTCGAGGAACTGGGTGACCTTCTTTCTGCAGTCCAGGATCAAGGTGACGTTTTTCCTGTGGACGCTGAGCGCGACTCGGTGCCACCTGCAGAGAAACAGGCAGCCGGGGTGGGTGGAGGGGGCCGTCATGGAGTGCCAGCACAGGTGACCCCGTGGCCCATGACCAGGGACCCAGGGGAGGAGCCCCGATTCCTGCACCATCGCGGTGGGGCAGAGCCTTCGCACAAGTCACAGCCACAGCACATGCCACCACAAGAGGCCCCCCCAGACCCTCTGGGAGCCCCCGACGCCCTGTCTCCCAGCCCAGGTCTACAGCCTGAAGCCACAGGCCCTGAACCCAGCAGTGTGCTCGCCAATGGGGCACGGGTAGGGACACACGGGGTGTAGCCCTATGTGGACCATCTGAACCCCGACAGCAAACAGAGCAACTGAGTTTGACCGGGGAGGATAGGGCCCAGGCATCTATGTGAAACCCACACACTGTGTCCTGCAGGTCTTCCTGGCCTGTGGCCTCAGACAGGTGGGCCCCCACCGAGACAACTGCCCACCGGCCAGGGTTCAGTTATGCGCCAACGCCTCCTGGGAAGGCCCATCTGTTTCCCATCATCTCTCCCCACACCTGATGTGCCTGTGCCCATCGGGACTCCTTACACCCCCTGCAGATCCTGACGGGCACAGCCACATCATCTCCCAAGTGCCCTTTGACCTCAGACGCTGGCGTCTGGTGTGCCTCCATGCACCGTGCCAGGGAAACGGGGGCCCAGGGAAAAGGAAGAACGGGACCCAGCATCCCGGGCCCCAAGCCCCAGGCTTGCTCCGCCTGCCTGCAAGCTCTGGGGGGCCTGCCCAGACTCCCCAGCAGGACTGGGCCACGGAGGGGTACCCACTTACTTGCCGTCTGACAGGTTGATGCCCCTGAAGAGGGGGTAATCGTCTGGCCCTGGTTTCCCCGTGTGGTCCTCGTAGAGGAAGACCGGGGAGCGGCCCATCTCCAGGCCGATCTGCTGAATGCCCTGCTCATTGTAGATGGAGACCAGGAAGGCCTGGCTTCCCTTCTTGGCTTTCACAGTGGTAAGGATGGAGAAGTCCTCAGGAAATGCAGACGCTGCGAGGGAGGACGAGGGTGAGAGGCCGTTGGGGAGCCCCCACCATGCCCCAGTGCCACACTCAACCTGCCCACCTGCTGCGTGCCAGGGCATTCGACTGCCCCTGGATCAAGCGGTTCCTGCAGTCCCATCTAGCCCCACACAGCCAAGCCTGACCCCTTGGAGGCCCAGGTCAAATGCAAAGCTAACTGGTCCTTCCAACTGTGAGCCCCCCACGCTGTCTGCTCAGTCACAACGTCTTAAGACATTTGTGTGTGAGTCCTTGTGAGAACCTCCCAGAACATGAGCTTCCTGGGGGCGGGGCTGTTCCAGGTGCGCCTCTGGACCCCGTGTAGTCAGTGCCTGAAGCTGTGCCTGGCAGGGTGTGTCTTACTCGGCGCCCTCCGAGGGCCAGAGAGAGGGCAGCAGGGGCAAGAGGCAGGGGGTCGAATTGCACTTTTCACCATTTCCAGGTTGACGCACAAAACCGAAAAGGAGTAGAAAGAGACAAGGAGAGAACAAAGAGAGAAACAAGCAAAGGAAGAAGCCCATTGTGGTGAAGGGCGGGGCTGCCCCCTGCAACACAGGCCAGGCCCCAGCGGGCCCTGCCCCACCAGATCCAGACCCCCTGCACCCCTCCCAGGCAATCCCTCGACTCCCCCGCCACCATGCGCGATCTGCAGTTCTGCTGAGAGCCTGGGGGCCAACGGAGCGCCTCGGGCAGCTGGGCTCATCGGCGTGCGTGCGGTGCAGCCAGGGACAGTGCACTCCTCAGCACCCGCCGAAGGAGCAGCGCCCACAGGGGTTTGGGCCAGCAGCACACTGAGCAGGGAAGGGGCAGAGCCTGCGAGGCAGCCGTTCACACGCAGTGGGGTAAGCGAGGGCAGTGGACCTGGCTCAGAGCCCGGAGCAGGAAAGGGTCCATTATCAGCTGCTCCTTTCGGAAGGTAAGAAGGTCAACCGGATGGCCCAGCATGTGGCCCAGCAAGGAAGCTACCCGTGGATGCCCTCTGCTGGCGGAATTGCCACGTGACTGGGCAGTGGGCCTCTGCTTCTGGTCGGTGGAATGGGGTGGTGCCATGCTGGGGCGAAGGGAAAGTCCAGAGCACCAGTCCAAGGCTGTCCTCAGACTTCCTGGGGCGGAGGAACGAGTCTGCTGCGGCCTCGGTGTCCACTGTAGGACCAGGATGGCGAGATCTTGCCAGGGCAGGGACAGGGGTAGCGGAGGGTGGGAGGGGACAGAGCTGCTTCCAGCAGTGAAACCCAGTGTCTCCTACAGGCCAGCTGGGAGAGCCGAGTAAGGCCCTGAGGCCGAGATGGAGGTGGGCTGAGAAATCCATCCGTGGGCCCTGAGCCCTGGCTGAGGTGCCAATAAAGAAAGGTACAGGCACCTGTGTCAACAAGACTTATTGTCACTCGAGAGAGGGTCCCCTCCAGTCCTGACAGGCTTTGCCACCACAAGGGCTGGGACCACGGAGCTGCCGCTGTCCCTGCGGATTTTATCTCTCAGAGAAACGTCACAGTGGGGGAGGGCTTGGCAAGAGACTGTCACTGCTTCCTCACGTCATGTCCTGTTTCAGTGGGCTGAGGCCCGAGGGTCCCAGAGCAGTGGTGGTATACAGTAGGCGTTTACTGTGTGCACGTGCTATTAAACTGAACCCTACTAAGCCAAGGTGTTCTGCTGGAGGGCAGCTGAAGCTGCAGCCCTGGGCCCACTGTGGAGGGAAGCCCGGAGTAACGGCCAAAGGGGCCGAGGGACGTCAGCACGTCCAGCCCGGCCTCAGATCCCAGACAGGAAGGGAGTCTCAGCGCCCCACAGTTGGCAGAGGGAGCACAAAGTAGAGAGAGGACCTCAATCCTCAACACAGGAACAGAGGGGGGTCGCCGCACCCCCACTGTGCTGTGGCCACTGGACTACACTGTCCCTTCTCTGCCCATCAGACACTGGCGTCCCAGATGCCACCAGACTCGGCCACCCTCTGGGGGATGGGCACCAAAGCCAAGAGGTGACAAGTGGCATGTCATTCCGAGGCTCCAAGGAACAGAGAAGCTGTGTGGTTCCATCAGGTCGGGGTGCACAGAGTCACACCATGCGGCCCGCTGAGGACGTCCTCCCAGAGTTCCCCCACTCGACGCCTGGGGACCCACACGCAGAAGGGCCCACAGACACTCCCACATCCGCAGGCCGGAAGCAGCCGCCGGTGTACAAGGCTGTGCCGAGGGGCCGTCAATGGTGGGCCTGCCCCCCACGTAAGCTAACAAAGGCCAAAGGGCCCTGCAGAGGTCTCACCGGGCCCTCAATTGAGGGCTCAGGGAAAAGTGGGCTATAAAAATTACGTGCTGCACTGCCCGGGAATCCCTCCCAAACCTCCAACAACCAGCCTGTGTTCCGAGAGCCCCGGGGCCCCCCTGCCACAGGATAATGCAGGAGCAGACGGGCATGAGGACCCAAAGTCCAATGGGTGTGTCCTGGCCCTGCCCCTGCACTGGGTGACAGGGGTCAGATGAAAAGAACTGTCAGCAATGGACCACAGGTCAGCGCCAAGGTGAGATGCCTTGTTCACGCCCTCCGGCCTTTCACCGTGACAGCACCGGGCAGGCACAGCGCCTCGGGCCTCTGCCCCACCGTGCAGCCACCACGGCCCCAGGCCATCGGTGCTGCCCTTGGTATCCCCAGGATGGGAATTCCAAACTGGGGACATGGGGAGGAAGCAGGCAACTCCAGCCAATGCCAGGACCAAGCCCTAAAATGTCAAGAAGCCCGTCTCTGGAAGTGTGGGAACTGAGACCCCACCATCCTGGTGGGGAGTGACCCAGGGGCCTGGCAGTGACCTCCATCGACAGTGACTCGGAGACAGCTGACCCCCGGGTGACTTGGGAGACCAAAGGTGGTCTCCCTAAGAGATCCTGAAGGGATTCGGCCCCCTGAGCGATCCCACCAACCCTAAGCGACGACCTTAGAAAGGGCTGATGGCGGAAGGACACCTGGGTGCGGACTGGGGGGAGGAGGGGCCGGAGGAGGCCCCGCCCTCTGGCAGTGGGGGTCGGTGTCCTCCAGGGCCCCTGGGGATGTGGGATGAACAGGGAGCACAACTTGTCAAAGGAGAGCCCGAGCACGCCCGGATCACAGTCAAGTCACCAGAAAGACGGTTTGGGCAGCCTTCTGACAACCACAGCACGCTCCCGAGGTGGGTGTGCTGCCCCCAGGCCAGGCCAGGCCCTTTCCGATCCAATCAGAAAGACGGGCTCCTTTGAGCCGAGGGGAGAGGTTATCAATCACTGGCTGGTCCACGCTGGTCCAGACAAGCCCTGAGGGTGTAATTAACTGTGGGTGCCACATACTGCCCCCAAGACCGAGTGCCTGGGAGGCAGGGACAACCTGCGTGCCGTTTCTCAGCAGTGAATTCTGCTCTTGCTCAGGGTCAGTAATTAGAAGCAGAGCTCTGGCGCATTGGCAATCCACTCTTGCGCAAAGCCTGCACTCTCGCTGGGAGGCGTGGTGTGTGGCTCCTGTGCCTGGCGACACCGCCCCCGACCAGGTTCCACCTGGAAGCATGTCCTTTCCCAGGACGCCGAGGGCTCCCTTAACCTCATCCTGGGAACACGCATCCCCCTGATGCATCGGGGGTGCCGGCAGCCCTTCTGCTCTGGACATACACCTGTTTGGGGGAGGGGCGAGGACATCGAGCTCCCCCCCACCCCGCACCCACCTTGGCTGGTGGACAGTGTCAGCGGCCAGGGCTGGGCTTTCCCCGCCATGAGATCAAGCAGGGCTCACAAGAGGGGTGTCCTGGTGGAGCGAGCGTGCTCTCGGCACCCCACACAGGCTCCTGCCAGAGGCGGGAGGAAGAGACGCACTCACCGGCCCCCCAAAGCCCCCGCCCCCGCACCAGCACACACTGCCTTGCACCTCTTACCAGGGTATAGCTGCTTGGTGGGCGCGCTGAGCTGAGCATCTTTCGTGACCCTGTAAGCAACATCCGGGCCTTTGGAAGATCGCCGCGTTGCACAAAAGCCTGTTGTCTTGGTTATTCCGTCGGGCAGGTTTTGAAAGTCTAGAACCTTCAGGAGATCTGCTGGCTGAGCTGAAAGGACAAAGGAGAGGTGGGGGTTAGCCACAGGCTCATGCAAAAGCGCGGGTGGTCGGTGGTAGGTGTCCCGGAAACCACTGGGAGCCGCCCCAGGAGCTGGTGCCAGGTGCAGGCAGGGATCCCACTTGGGAGAAATGTACGTGTCCGGGTGGGCGGCTGGGGTTCCGACGCAGGTCAGCACGCCAGAAGCAGACCCTGGGCGCTCCGCCCGAGGACCACCCCGAGCCAACACTGCTTCTCCTCCGGAGCGCTCAGGGGACAAGTGCCCCACACGCGATCCTGCCCAACACCCCGGCTCCAGACACCTCTTCCCGCAGCCTCAGGAAACCCACCCCCAACCGCGGCTGAAAGGCCGGGTAGATCCGGCTGCGGAGGGCAGCTGTGTCCAGAGGGCCAGCTCCGGACTGGGAGTGACTGACAGCTCACAAAATCTGTCCTGCGCCTCCCCGCCGCTGCGAAGGAGAGTGGCAGGCCAGGCCGGGGGGCGGTGGGTGGGTGCGGGGGGCAGGGGAGGGAAGGGGGGCGGCGCAGTGTATCCCCCACTGTGATCGGGGAAAATGCATTTTCCCCACAGCGGGCGGCAGCAGCAGCAGCGGCTCCAACCCTGTTCATCTCACGGCACACAAACGAATCACTAAAATTGTGGCCCACCAAAAGACATGTTTTTTTTTGTCTCACGAAAAAAGGTGTAACTTTGATCGATTATTAAAAAAATTAATAATAGTAATTACCTACCCCTTTTCCTCCACAGTGACTTTTTAAAAACTCGGGTGCCTGTACTTGTATATAGGATTTCTGGAGCCAAGAACCAGCCAATCAGACGCAACCTTATTATGCGAAGGGGCCCAGAAGATGCAACTACCCTGTGACCTGTATATTTATGGTTTGAGACAGGGCATCACACCAGAACTCCACTGTTGTGTGGGCTGTCGTCATTTTTTACCTGACAGTCTAAGGGAAAGGCAGTCAGCGCCCCTGACTAAAATGGTCAGGTTCTGCGTGTTTCAAAAGGCCTCGCGGCGCACGGGTGGAGCATCGCAGGTTACAGCATTATCCTGTTCCTGCCGCCCCGGGAGACCGTGCTGGCCTGCAGAACCCAGGGCAAGGGAGGAGCCGGTCCCTGCGCCCCTCCCCCAAATTTTCCGATCCTCCTCCAGGGCTCCTCCCGGCAGTGCAGGGGAGATGCTGGTGTCCCAGGAAGACCTGCACAGACTGCACAGCTCAACCCGGCCCTAAACAAAGCTGGTTTCACGAGGAACGATCAGCTGATGTCACCACGAACAAGAGGCCCCTCGGGGTCCCGGCAGAGCAAACGCACCCACACTTGGACTCTGAGTGACAGAGAAGGCATGCAGCTGGGGAGCTACCCTGGGTATTTGGGGAACCCAGAGGCAGGCACTCACGTGGCCATGGTGGGCTAGCCACGCCCCCTCCACTGGGACACTTGAGCTTCACCCAGCCAATCAGAGCACAGCACCGCCCAGTCCCAGGTGGTTTGTTCCGGGTGGGCAGGAGACTGGGCCAGGTCGAGGCAGCTCCACCTTAGGACTTGCCCTCTGGGAAGGAGGGCATCTCTGAATCCTGCTGTTGCCACTCATGAACCCCGAGCTCACAGCTGCAGGCGTCTGTCTCCGGGATGGGAGTGGACCTGTCTCAGAATACAGACAGACTCCCACCACGTCATCTGGGCTCCTGGATCAAGCTGTACCTGAAGAAGAAGCAATCACCTGCCCAAGCCAATAATGCATACACCAAGCTGAGTTCGAATCTGACACCTGCCACCAGGTCAGCACCCTTCGCTCCCAAGCTTGCCCCTTGGGTGCCTGGCCCCCTTAACTATTCAGCTGACCAGCTCACTGGCCTTCCTATGTGCCTAGTACTCAATCAGAGCAAAGTCCAACTTTTTTAATGAGGGTGGGAGATTCAGGTGAGAAAGGACCCCCAATGCCGGCTCCCCCTTCATCTGTTCCTGAGGAACCCTGCAGCCAGCTGCTGTCCCTGGAACTTGGCAGAACAGTCGGAGCAGGTAGGGGCGCAGGTGGCCGTGCGGCCTCACCACCTGTCCAGACAAGACAGACAGAGGCCCTGGGCCTAAGAGGACTGGCCTGGGCAGGGGGTGGCACTGTGGACGGTGCCAGAGAGTGGTGCAGGGGGCACCCTGTAGCCTCTCCACCACCCCACCAGCCATGACAAGCTAGGAGTGAGGGGAACATGCAGACTGGGGAGGGCACGTGTGGAGACCGGGTGGAGGGAACGGGACGCCACTCTTGTCTGTCGCAAAGCACAGCTCTGTCTGCAGTGTCCCCAGGCCCCAGAGTCCTGAGTCCCCTGCCTCCAGAGGCATCATCCTCTGTCACTTTAATTAAGAGACCACAAACCTGGGGACAAGGATTTCCTGCTTCAGTGAGGAAGCTGCCAGGTGGGATGGATGCAGGGGCAGCGAGGGCCCAGCACTGGCGGTCTAAGCTGGCCCCCACATATGCATGGTGTCCCTGCCTCGGGCCACCCCTCTGACCTCCATGTGGTGGGGGGGGGGGCTCCTGCCCAGAGCCCAGCCCCGTGCAAGTGTGGCCTGCCCCAGGCACATCTGCAGCACCTCCAGAGGTCGCAGCCCTGGCCACCCCTCCTGCAGCCCCCGCCGAAGCTGGTCACCTTGACACGAGAGGCAGAGGCCGGCACAGGCGAATGGCACAGCCCCAGGCCTGGACTCAGCCGTGGGAAGAGACGGCCGTGCCAGCCACTGGCCCACCTGCCGCCGGGACACCGTGCCGAGCGCTGGCTCATCTCTGACACTCTGTGCCAAGGCCGGCGGTGGCCAGGGGAGGGACGGAAGATCCCGCCCGTGATGCTCTTCCCAGACGCAGGCCCGCGGCCCTGTTTTCTCGATTGCTGGCAGCAGAGCTGTTCCGCAGGAGCTCACGGAGCCTGTTCACAGGCCGCTGTTGCAATGAGTTGAAAAGGCCACCGGACCTTTCCAGGCCCAATGCCACCCCGCCTGCTGCCAGGGCCTCCCCAGGCTGCGGCTGAGAGCGTATGTTTATATTTTAGAAAAGGTGCGGCACGTGCCCAAGGGAGAGCCGGCAGGGCCGGTTCCCCTGGATAGGGAGCCGCCCGCCCACCCGCACATTGTCCCCTTCGAGGGGGGTCTCTGGAGAAACCAGGAGCCCTGGCTCCTCCCTTGGGATGACAGCCCCGCTGGGAAATGGCCCCGGCTTTGGGACGGGTGTGCCGAGCCCAGCATCACCCCCACAAAGGTGGTGGGGCATGTCCAGCCCGAGGCCAGTGAGCGGGGCTCCACTCAGAGCACCCAGCATGGTCCCAGTGCCCAGAGCTCAGCCAGCAGCGCCTTCTCCGTGCTCTCTCCTGCTGGATGGCCGAGCAAGGGCCTCAGTGGTTGCCTCCCTCAGCTCCCTGTGCCTCCCAGTTTCTTCGTGAAAACAGAAGAGGAATGGATGGTGCAGCTCCCCTGCTCAGCCTGATTCTCTCTCTGAGACTCGCAGGGCACCCAGGGTGCACTGCAGCAAGCTTGACGCTGCTGCGGAGCCTGCCGTGGGCGGGGTCACCCACATAGGGGAGCAGGCCCCCTTTCAGACTGCCCAGGCTTTCCTGCTCTGCAGGGCCTGGGAGCTGAAACTATGTGTCCCAGACCCCTTTGCGGTCAGGGTCTGGGGGCAAGGGAGTCCACAACAGGCAGAGTCCCAGGGAGCTGGTGTGGGAGAGGTGCTCCCTGCTGCAGGGTCTGGGCTGCGCAGCACGGGTCCCAGAGGCATCTGCAGGGAGACTTCTGACGTCTGGGTGCCCCGTGACCCTGCCTCTCCAGTTCTCCCTGGGTCTGGGCCAGCGCCAGCGCCAGGCTCCCAGCATTCTCTCACTTCCCCAAACCAGCCCGCTCCAGCCCCAGTGCGCTCTGAGCCTGCCTGTGACGGGGAGCCGCCCTCCAGGGGAAAGGCAAGCTCAGCTCAGCCCGAATTACAGAATCACAGGATCTCCCCTCCACCCCCCACCCCCCGGCTCCCACATTCGGGAGCCTGACGGTTGCCTGGAGGAGACCGGTCTTCTGGGACAGGCCGGGGAAGGCCCCTAGCCCCGCTCCCAGTGGCACAGAGCCTGAGGAGCCCGACTCGGCCTTGGCGCCCTGGGCAGCCGGGCCCGCCGCGGAGCCGGGACAGAGCGGACGAGGAGGCCAGCTTTAAGGCAGGCAGGGAAGGGACCTGGGAGCTCACAGTTGAGGTCCCGCAGCCATGGGCCCAAAAGGCAGCACGAAGACCCTGGAAAGAGGTGCAGAGACAACCGCAGTGACACCGCGGAGGAGCTCAAACAGAGAACTGCAGGATGGACAACGGGGGGACGATCTGTTCTGGACCACCCGAGGGGAGGACCTCTGCGCCTCACCGACAGCTGTTGCCATGGTCACCTCTGAGCACCAGCAGCCCCGGCTCCTCCAGAGCTGATCCCGGGGGAACAGGGCGCCATGCCACCCCACAGCCTGCCACTCCCTCACTGCGCAGCTGCAGGACACGAAACGCTGACACTGCCACGCAGAGTGACCATGGCGCGGCCACCAACGGGCATCTATGGCCCAACGTGCAGAGGCAGGGCTGCCAGGCCCGAGACCACAGCCCCGCAGAGCAGGACGGGCCCCGCGGCCAGCCAGCCCTGTACACAGTGGGTTGCCAGGGAACAGGCTTGCTGCCAGGGGCTGGCCTGGGTGTCGGCACCCAGGGCAGCGGGTGGAGGGGGTGGCTGTGTCAGCAGGAATGTAAAGCGGTTCCGAGGTCGGCTGGCCTCTGCCTGCCCCTCCTCAGTGCTCAGAACAAGGACAGATGGCAGCAGCCAGGGCCCTCTCAGGCCCAGCAGCCCCTCCCTTTGCAAGTGGAACCCCCACCCCCCAGGCAGACCGCTCCTCTGCATGTAGGCAGAGCTGCAGCGGCCAGCCTTTGGTCAGGAAGGGACAAGGGAGTAAAGCAGGACACACGGGACGAGGGCCTGGGGTCGCCACCTCGAGCTGCAAATGAGTGTGGCCAAAATGAAACCTGAACGCCCCAACCGGTCCCCCAGCCAATGCTGCCAGCACACCGCCGGCCCCAGGGCGCAGGGACACTGGGGGACGGGGGACCCTGGGCACGTGCTGACCTCAGCGCCTCACACCCCCAGCCCTGGACCCTGGTGCCAGGGGCGGCATTCGGGCCGTCAGAACAAAGCGACAACCAGGCTGCCCTTCCAGGGTTTCATTATTCACACCCCAGGCCCCAGCGGGAACTGATGTTGAAGGGACCCCGAGCAGTAGCAGGCAAAGGGGCGGAGCTTGCCCTGTGGGCGGGGCTGTCATCCATCATCACACGTGGCACAGCAGGGCCCAGACAGGCAGGTGTGAGAGCATAACGATGACATGAGTGGCACTTCAACTTGTCCTGAGAGCCCCACCTCCCCTGGGCGTTGCCAGCCGGGGAGACGCCCCGCCACCTGGGGGAGGAGTTGGGGGAGGAGCTAAGGGGAGGAGCTAGGGAGAGGCAGGGCGGCAGCCAGGCCACGCCCCGAGAGCTCGCCAGAGCCTGCCTGGGGCCTCGGGCTTGAACCCCACTCGTTTCCTGCTCCTCTCTACGTGAAAGACGCACGCTCGGAAACACCTGCTGTTGGAGGGGACAGCTGTGACACGCGGGCCACCTGTCCTGCCGTGCCAGACAGTGTGTCGGGCGACACTCCCCCCCCCCCCCCCCCCCCCCCCCCCCCCCGTCCTGAGGCCCGGTTAGGAGGTTGCGGTTTCTCAGAACCTGCTCTCTGGGCCTCGGAACCCGAAACATTCCTCCAGATCCCACCGGTCCCAGCGGGGACCTTCCCCTCAGGCCTCCCGGTCCTGGTGGCCCCTAAGCTGGAGCAGTGGCCCTGCAATCCAGGGGGCTCTCACAGGGCCGCTCCTCTCACGCCTGCCCCAGACCCCGGCCCTGGGAGGGGTGGGGTCAGGGCATAACATCTCCTTTCTCTCTCTAGGAGGTCGTTTTAACCCTCCGCTCCCCCTGCCCCCAGTGACTTGGGGTCTCTGGGGACCAGTGCTGACCTCACTGGGGCCTGTGTCTGCCCTGCGGTCCCCTGGAAGTTCCACCCACAGGCCTGCCTGCACCACTAAAGCACAGCCATGGGCGTTGGGAGCCACAGGACACTCAAGACCTGGGGTCCAGGTGGCACCTCTTGGTAGGAGGGGGGCGGGCAGCTGGGGTCCCAGCACCCCAGCAGAACGATGCTGGCCCCTCTATCAAGGACATGGTGGCCACAGTGGGATCCCCAGGCCTCCCCACCCCGGGCTCTGCTGCCCATCCTGCAGGATCGCACCCAGGCCTGAGCCCAGTGCCGGACCCTGCCCAGTGTCTGCTGTGTCCTCCGGAGCACAGCGGGGTGGCGGGCTGGCAGCACCAGCCAACCACAGGGAGGGGAGAGGGGCATGAATTGCTTCATCCAAAGTCAACATCATTGTCTTCCAGCAACAATGTGAGAGCCCGCTGAACAGCCACCACCAGGGTTTCCATCCTCAAGTTCTCAGAACTTTCAGACCTAGAGGGCCATACACGACACCTGGCCCACGGCCTCTGCTCTGGAAGAGGAGACGTGTGCAAAAGGGAGGGACCCTCACTCAGCCAGCCACACTCAGGGTCCGGCTGGAGCAGGGCCGCCCTCAGCTTCTGATCCACCCAGTCCCACCTCCCTTACAGTCAGCACAGTGACGGGGCCCCTAAACCCCAGTGGGGTCCCACCACCCCACTGGGCCATAAACCACGGCAGGCAGGGGCCCGGTGATCACCACCATGTAGCCCACGGCAGCACAGCTGCTTCCCTGCTGCCCTCATTAGTTCCTGTCTTATGCCCCCTGGAGGCAGAGAGAAAGCCACAGCTCCTGAAGGATCGGGGGGGCTGAGGCCCTCCCACCCCCGCCTCCATACTGGCCTCCACATGGCCCTTGTGGGAGGTCAACCCAGTAGGTTTGGAATGGATGGTGAATGGATGGATGGTGGGTGGATGGTGGATGGATGGTGGATGGATAGATGGATAGATGGATGGATGGTGGATGGATGGATGGTGGATGGATGGATGGTGGGTGGATGGTGGATGGATGGTGGGTGGATGGATGGTGGCAGCTAGGCAGGGGGGCTGCAGTGGGGGGAGAGGGGATGACAGGGTGCTGGACACTGCCAGTAGCCCTGCCGGGGAGCACGGGGTTAGGCGGGAAGGTTCCAGGCTCAGGCGATGCACCCACCCAGGGGGCAGCACGAGGAGGACCTGGTCAGGGGGACAGCCCGGCCACACAGAAAGGCCTGGCTCCTGCTACCCCAAGGGCTGTGGGTGCCGCAGACCAGACCAGGGCCCACACTGCAAACTGGGAGAAAATGTCACACTGAGGGACAAGGGGGACCCCCCAACCAGCCCCTGGAAGTCAGGGGTGTG
>PVIA01009569.1:0-59872 GCA_004024845.1 Tonatia bakeri
AAAAGGGGAGGGTGAAAGGCAGCATTTTCAGTCTTCAGAGACAGGCAAAGGTGAACGTAGAGACACGCTTTTTTACAAAATGTTTTACTATGGGTGATGAGGAAATAAATTGGGAAAAGTAAGGTTATTGTATGCAATGGTTCTTCCAGGTATAATGATGATGCATCTCTCTGAGGACTTGGATGGGATCCCATCCTCTACCAGTCAGCAGAGCCAGTGGACACCCAAGTAGACAGGAAAGCCACAAAGGAGGCAGCCCACAAAGAAACCCACGCATAGAACAAGAGCAAGTTACCACAGTGCAGACATCTGTCCCCATGGCCAGCACCAGGTATATCTTGGGGGCACCATGGGAGGTGTGGCATGCCTTCCTTGGGGGAAAGACCATGGCACCCTCAGGCCAGAAGCCTACTTACCCATATATTTTAGGAATAATTGTACCTCCAAAATTGCTGTGCAGACTTGGACCAGCAGTTCTCAAAGTGGTGTCCTGGAGGAGTCATGACAACCCCACCAGGGAGCTTGTTAGAAATGCTTGTTCTTGGACCCTGCCAGAGATTTCCTCAATGGGAAGCCCTGGAGTAGGGCACAGCAATCAGCTCTAACAACTCACTTCATAGGATTTGATTCTTTGTTTCTTTCAATGTCTTCTGAAAGAGCTTGTCATTGAACCCTGGCACAGAGAGGACATGTTGACAGCTGGAGCAGATACAATGGTAAACTATAGCAACTAGTGAGTTTCCCTTTTTTAGGAAAGTCTAAACAAAGGCCAAGCAGTCATTTAAGCAGGGTAGATTCCCTGGGATTCAACATCAACTAAAGTGCAGCTTACTTTGTAATGCACAGGAACAATAAAAGAAACTGATAGATGAATAGGTGGACCATAAAGCAAATGTAGGAAAACTTAACTGTGGTATCCAGGGGCTCAGCATATAAACATCCACTAAACAATTCATTCAACTTTTCTTAAAAAGTTTGAAATTTTTTTGTATAAAATGTTGCATGAGGAAATAAAGTGAAGAACTGAGTTTGATGATCATCTTTCAATCCTGAATTCATGGTTCTCTGACACTAACTCTTACCACATACAACCATGTGTAAATCCAGCCATGCCCCAGGTTGGATCATTATCAGAGGTATTAGGAGGACAAACATCACAGCAAAAGAAAGAAGGTCACTAAAGATGGGGCAAAGGTGAGGGAAGTTTTGTTCAAGAATGAGCAAATCAGGGTTCTGAAATTGCAATCTGGAAAATTTATACAAGTGCTACAGAAACTAAGGTAGAGGAAAAACCAGTGAAATATATTATCTTCTGTTCCCTATTAACACTGAGCCAAATGAATCACACCCAAGAGTTACAGATGCCAAGGGAATATACAGCCAGGGAACTTAGTGAACACAGTAGTAAATGGTTGTCAGATGCAGAAAAGTAATTAAGGCAGGAATCCTATCCTCATCTATTTAAATCTGTCATAATTCTGTGAAAAACAAGGGCCATGGGACACATGTGTCAGGTGAGTGGTCTACCTGAAAGTCATGTGGAGACTCAGCAGTGCACAGGGGTCTATCTGGACTCCCAAGAGTTTTTAAGTGCTCATTCCAAGATCCACATGCAGACCCACATAGTAGGATCTACTGAGGAACAAACAGTCTGCATTTTGCCAAGTTTGCAGTGCTATTCTGATGAGCAGGCACCATAAGAACTAAAAATCCCATTCCAAAAGCTACCTGTGCCCAGAGGCAGGAGTTACTCTGAGCACCCAATTCCTCTTGCTGATGAAGGGACACTGCATCTCTTCCCAGGACACTTCACCTTCCTGAGGACAGCCCTCAGCCATCAGACTAACATCTTCCTCACCCTCCAGGGCACAGCTCTGAGGCTCCCAAATGCCCAGAAGAACCTGCTCATAAGCCTAGTCTGCACAGGCTGCACCTGCCCCACTCCTTTACCTGTGTCTCCTGGTGTGAAAATAAATAAAGACCACCCCAGTGAAAACAAGAAAAAGCTACTTGATAGAACTGTGACAGCAAGGGAAGACAGCCATCATCTCTTGAATGTGGCAGACTCAAATGCAGGCCAGGGAGTGGGAAAGTTTTATGATGAAAAAAGGAAAGATTTCAGGTTGGCCCGGGGATGCCAGAGGCAGGCAAATAAAAGTGCAGTATCCAATTTACTGGTTAAGAGAGCACACTTAGCTTATTTCTCTCATGCTAAGTTGGACAATGGGACAAAAATTAGGGCAGCTGGTGGTTTTTGACCAAGCCTGGCCATTGGGCCAATTGCTGCAGAAGTTGTAATTTGGCTTCCTGGGCTGGGGCTGTAGATAAGTAGGTCAGGGTTCTACTGTCACATATGGTTTGGCCATTGCCTGTCAGTATACATGTCTCTCACTGGGATTCCCTCCCAGATGAGCTTGATGCTCTCCAGCCTTTTTGTCTGAGAGTCTGTTCTGGAGACTCAGCCCAACAGCTTCCATGAGAATGAGCATACAAGTTGAGTGGACTGGAAGTCAGCTGAGCCATAGAGTGTACCCCACAGACTTTCCCAGCTCTGCCCACTATCTTTCAGGGCCATGGGGAAGCCACATCTCATGCCCATCAGGCAGGACCAGCTTGAGCAGCAGAAACTATTCCTATTCCTGACACACCCAATGGCCAACACAATAAGGGCCCCTGGAGATGCCTATGTCCTAACCCAGAAAACTGTCACATGGCACTCTACAGGGAAAAGGGAGTTTGCAAATGTGATTAAGAACCTTAAGGTCAGGGATTTCCCTGGACTACCCTGAGGGGCCCTAAACATAATCACATAAATCCTTAAGAGCCAAGAACTGACTTTGATTGGAAAGACTGAAGAGGGAAGGCGGGTTAGAAAGATGCCTAACCTCTGGAGTCTGCAGTCCCCATCTTCCCATCCTGGAACCACATCATCAGGCTCAGGATACCCAGGCATCATGCCATGCACCTTTTCCTCCTGTACTCCGGTCCTACCTTCTTCTAGGAATTGCCCATAGTCCCCACTCCAAACCCCCAGAGGAAAGGTTACCTTGACCAATTTAGACCATGGTGAAATCTCAGCATGTCAGGTAGGATGCAATTTAGTGTGGACAGTCTAAATCCATACCTGGCCTTTGGGTCTCACGACACCAGGTCATAGGCACACTGCTGCCTCTGTTTCACAGGTAAAGCTTAAATAGCCACTGGATGTATGCCTCTATTTTAACTACCAGCCTTACATAATGAGATGTCAGAAGCCATGTCAAGCATTCAAGTAGTAACCTCCTGGCAGATGATATAGCACTGGGGACAAATAAATCAATTTGAGTCTAGCATCCAAGAACCAATCCCCTTTCAGTCTGATGAAAACTGAGCATGCCCTGGGCACCTGAATTCAGTTCCACCCTTCAATCTGGGCTTCCATCACCACTGGAAATGTTTTCAGTTCTCTTGATTAACAGAAGTACAAACTCTTCCACCCTTCCTGATTTCCTGGTGACTGACAAGTACACACCCTTGACACTGACCCAGCCACAAGCCCCAAGTCAGTTACAGCCCTTTCATGCTGAGAAAAAGAAAAACTGGAAAATCCAACTTGAATTGTGTTAAATAGTAAGGGACTTTATGGAAACCTGTAATTAGAAAATCTAGCAATATGTAAGCTTCAGGGTAGGTTTGTTACAGAGCAGAACAAAGGGGGGTCCCAGGACGGTGATACTATTACTGAAAGAGACTCAGGTCCATCTTGTCCGCCACCTTAAAGGAAAGATATCTCTCAATGCCAGAGATTCGTGAAAAGGAAAGGAAACGTTTATTTAGTGCTATACAAACTTAAAGTAGTGACCTAATGTCTTTACCAAAATCCCGAAGTCCCTTAAAACACCCACAAACACACACAGTCCTCCCTTCCCCCTTGCCCAGTCTGGGGTACCGTATCTCAGGAAAGGAGATAGAAGTCCAGTCTCAGGCAATGTCTGGTTATTCCCAGAAATCCTTGCTCAGCTGGTAGGCCTCTCTCGGTTCTCGGCACCATCAGCTGTGTCGCCGTCCAGGCAGGATCTCCAATTAATCCAAAGCCATGCATCACCGTCTCGTGGCCTACTGGTAAGAGTTCTTTCACCCTTCTTCCAGGCAAAGTCTCTCTTGCTTCCCAGGCTGCGTGACCAAAAGAAGCACCTCAAAGCCATGCAGTCCTCTCCTACCAGAGCTGCGGGGGTCTGCACTCTGGCAAAACTGCGTGGTTCTCTCTCCACTGCTCCAGCCACGTGGTCCTCTCTCCCCCAGGACCACAGGAGTCCTCACTCCACCAAATCCGCGTGGTTCTCTCTTCACAGAGATGCAGGAGCCCTGTACTCAGCCAAGTCCGCGTGGTTCTCTCTACAGGGCTGCGGGAGCTCCTACTCTGCCAAAAGCCGCGTGGTTCTCCTCCCACAGAGATGCAGGAGGCCTGTACTCAGCCGAGTCCACGTGGTTCTCCCCTCACAGGGCTGCGTGAGACCTCTACTCTGCCAAAAGCCACATGGTTCTCTCCTCTCAGAGATGCAGGAGCCCTGTACTCATCCAAATCCGCGCAGTTCTCTCTTCTATGGCTGCCGCGTCTGGGCTTTTAAATCCCGCGCCAATCTTCCTCTGCAGCCCCACTTCCGACTCCTCCCACACTCGGCCACACTTGCCCTCAATCTGCTGTCCTTTCCAGCTTTTCTGGTCGCCATTGTGGGTCTGGGCAGGTGTGGCCCCATGTTATGGAGCCAATCATCTCCAAGCTCTCATGCAGGCGCTGTAACTCGGGGGACCTGCCCCTCCCCAGTTACATCTTGCTGGGGAAGTTACTTCCGTCCCCCTGGCTCAGAGCAAGGCCATAGCAATTTAACATATCTATGTAGCCAGTCAAAGGTTATAGATATGTCAAATGACCACACCCCAGAGGTTAGCTGCAGAGCTGTTGCTATGCAAAACAGCTCTCAATGGGCCTGCTCCATTTGTCCCTTTCCCCCACCCACACCTGGGGGGCGGGGTAGGACATCCTAGTATTTTCTGAACACCTTGAGTTCTGGACCCCATTTTAAATGTCCATTTGGGGTCCCCCCTCTTGGCCCCACCCTGTAACAGGTTTGAGGCAGGGGTTTGTCACAATAGTCTCTATCATTCTCCCCTCATATAAATTCCTCCTCCACCTGGCTGCCCTTATGTACTAAAAAGGCTACCAGCAGCTATGAGGGATACATGTTACCCATGTAAGGAAGAAGAAAAGGAGGGGGAGCAGGATTGAAACAGGGTACAAAGCAAGAGGTCCCCAAACCCCTGCCCAGCCCTTGGTTGGGGGATAGGAGGAGCAGATGATACAGCAGTTAAGATACTTTGCATATCTATGGCAAGCTGATGGTTAGATAATAGCTGTGCTACAACCCTGGGGGTGACTGCCAGAATGTATGGTGACTCATTATACAGCTAGGAGTTTGTACAGCACCTGAATGATAGAAAGGGAGGAGGTTCCCCCTGCATCACTGAGTCACTCTTGCCTTGACTAAAGGGGGCAACCAAGAGAATGTAAATGATATGGGAAACTGGCAAATGTGACTCATTGTGGGAGGAGCTGCATAGGAGGTCATATAGAAAGTTCCAGGTCAGGATTTAAACTGAAGGTGGTCTGAAAGATGGGAGAATTCAGCCATGCTGCTGGTAATGAGATTCAGCCATGCATCCAGTAGTGAGATAGGAGCCATGAGGATGGAGTGAGTGTAGAGAAGAAGGAGCCATGATGTGGCAGCTAGGCAGTTTGCAGTCATGATTTGGCCATGTAGCCTGGTATAGTAAGGGAGAGAATGGCATGCTGATGCTCTGATCATGCCCACTCTAGCTGACTCAGAAGCCATCAAGGACTCTGCCTTGCAAGACTCTGACTCTTGGGACTCAGAACATATGGAAGGGACTTGTGCCTTTCCTGAACTTCACCATGATCCAGTGCAACACAGTACATGCTTTCCTAGACTATTACACAGAAGCTGAGGACAATGTACCCCAGATCCTGAAGGAGAGAGCTGCTGTGAGAGGACAGTGACTTTGAGACCCACAAGTGTACTTGTCAGAGGGACTGGAAACTGTTCACACAGCTTGCTTAAGATAAGGATATGGGGAACTATTGGGTTTGGCTTTGGCTTTAGCCTTTTGGGGAGCAAGGGAAGTGCTGGGTGTTGGAGAAGAACAGGGCTCCAAGCATAAGTGCTCTCAGCAACAGTCCCCACCCAAGATTGGAATTTCGTAAATAAAAGCCTGTTTCTCTCAATACTGACTGTTGGGTCATGCACAAGGCACCACGTAAATGGGCCTCTGTTTGCTCAGTAACAGGATGAAGAATGGAAGATACCTTTTCTTCTAATTATAGAACATATGTGCTTCACTGGACTCTGTATGAGCCACCTTCAGTCACCCACCCACCTCTGAACCAACTGAGCTGATGTGGGCTAATCAGAACTCATTCCATGAGCAGGGGTTATGTCAGCCCCTTGCAAATTCCTCAGTTGCAGGGCCAGCACATCTACTGCCCCACTGCTCTGTTCTTGCCATGTCCCGCATGTTATCAAGCAGGTGACTGGATGGGCAAAGACAGGGAGACAGGGTCCCTCCCAGAGTGGTTTAGACTGTAATTCTTTCTGGACCCACTTGAGACACATAACTTTGCAAAGAGTCCCACAACAATACATCCCCTCCTACATGCTTTTCTTATCATGTGACATTGACTCTGTCCCACTGAAATGTGAGGTCTGTTTTGTTGCCCATCCTTTAAATTTAGATAAATCTGTGATTATGGCAGAAGTGACCCTATGTGGTTTTCAAGGCTCTGTCATAAAAAATGATGCAGCTGCCACCTGCTGCTCCAGAGGATAATCATCTTAAAACTCAGCCACCACGTTGTGAGAAAGCCTAAGGTGGAGGTGTTCCAGCCAACAGTCCCAGTTGAGGCCTGGCCAACAGCCAGCATTAACTCTAGACTTGGCATAAACAGAACTTAGGATTTTCCAAGTCTTGGCCTTTGGATCTTCCAAGCTGACATCCCAAACCTCATGAAGATAGGTCATGCCTATACAAGTCCACAACCTGCAGAGTATATGATCATAATAGAATGGTTCCCAGTTTATAACACTAAGCTTTGCAGTGGCTGTCTCTTTCCTACAAAGTGCCAAGATTCTCCAAGATGAGACCTAGTTGGGGTGAGTATGAGGACCCATAGGCATTGAAGATTTGCGGGTTCTTGACAATTGTTGAGAGCTTCAATTGTAGAGAACTTTGCAGTTTAGATAGAATTGCATTTCCCCAGAGAAGGCCAAAGACTGCTGAAGTCCCATCACTGTTATAAAGGAGGCCTGAAGCTGGAACAGATTCCAGAATAGGGCAGAGTGGAGGGACCAATGGCAGGCACCTAAGGAGGAAGTCACAAAACCCTGAGGAAAAAGTTGGGAGATACCAGTTCTCAGGCAAGGCCATGCTTATTTCTTAGATCACAGCACCACCAAGTAAACAACTGCTCTGAAGAAATGCTTAAACTGAATTTTCACAGAGAAATATAAAGACAAAAAAAGGTTTTCTAGCCTTACCACTCGGACAACCACCACTGACTTTAAAAAATAAAGCACGAAGAGAACATAAATGTATCAGAAGCTAATCAGATAATCCTCTCCTTGGGCCACCAGTTTTTGTTTCTTACATACATTGTTTAGGTACACAAAATCTCTGTTTTACCACATACACACACACTCAGACTCCTTCTGAAACCACCTAGTTCCCTAGTATACAAGGCTTTGTGATTTTTTGTTGTTGTTGTTTACAGTCTTTCTGGATGGTATATTAATGCCACCTACTCTTCTGCTTTTTCCAGAGGCTCAGGTCACCAATAGGGACCTCCATTGCCAAACTGGCATCTGCAGTTGTCCAGAGCACATGAGTCTCCCCCAGTCTTAGTCTGGCCAGTGCCAGCATGGCAGGCACAGAAAGCCACAGGTGTGAGATACTGGGCCCAACAGAGAACAGGTGGAGCTCAAGGAGGAGGTCACAGAAGCCAGAGCCACACTGCTGGGACCTGAGCTCCAACTCAGCAGAACTTCCCACAACTTCTCACCCTCTCTGTGTCTCAGTTTCCTGTGTGTAAAATAACAGTGTGGGGATTAAACTAAGAAATTGGCATAAAGTGCTGAGAAAGTACCTGGCACTTTCATTATTAGTATCATTTCCATCATTAAAACTAATGGAATAGCACTTGCTGACAAAGCCCTGGACACCCTGGAACCTGGCTATGGCTGAGACAAGTGGCATGAGAAGGAAAGCTCAGGATCTGGAGGTGACAGGATGTTTCAGACGTCCTATTTGCCTCCTGGCCATGTGGCTGGGCAGATGGGACAGTACAGTGTGAGAACTGGACATTTCTGGTCAACCGAACCCCACATAGTACAAATAAGAGCTAGAGCAGTGTAGGTAATTGGCCACAGACCAAGCAAGCCCTCATGGCCCACAGGGTTTTGGTATTGCCCCACTGAGCTCTGTAGAGTCCCAAACTGAAGTTAAGTCTGCACTCCTGGGAATTCAACCTTCACCCCAGGGGTTCAGTGGCCTGAAGTGGATAGACTGCACCCTCCCCTCTCACCACCTACCCCAAGCCCCTGAACACTTCTTCACAGCCAGCTCCTCCTCTGAAATGCTAGGCAAGCCAGCTGTGGCAGCATGTCTTGTGGCCACTTCCCAGACTCCTGGGGCACTGCAGTAACAGTCACAGACTGACAGAGGGCACTGGGACCAAAAAACAGAAGGTCATTTTTTCCCTGAGATTAAATGTACTTTCTCAGGTCACAGAACCCACTAAAACTGGTCTGATCCCATGCTCAGTCCTGCCTTCATGGAAACAACACACAGGAGGACATCAAATGTCAGACCTTGAAAGTATCCTCAAAGGGCCTGCCTGGACAAGGCTGTGGCCTCCAGCTGTATCCCCTACGATACCAGGGCTCCAGAGTGTTCCAGAGCTAAGCATAGGGTCCCTGACTGCTGAGCAGGGTTTGCAAACAGCTCTCTCTTCTGGGACAGCATGGCAAATGATCCAGACTTCGGCTGAGCCTCAATTAGGTGCAAAGTCTGACCCTAATATATACAAGCTGTATGGGCTTACGCAAGTGACTTCACCTCCCTGAAACTTAGTTTTCTCATCTGTAAAGTGGGGACACTCACACCCATCTTAAAGAGTTGTGAGGACAATCAGTTGAGTCAATTTGCTAATATGAACACAGGAAGTGGTCAATAAATGGCACTTGTTCTGATTATTTCCATCCACCCAACCATGTCAACACCACCCTCAGACATTTCCTGCTTCCTCCTGACACCCTGCCCACCCATGGCCCAGGAACTGCTGAACTCCCAGAGTGGAGATGTACAGCCACCTAGCTGCCAGCCTTGCAACTGCAGGCAACTACACCTTTGATATGTGTTCGGAGTATGAGTAGAAGGGTGGGGACATGGCTTTTTCAGTCTTGTGTCTGACTTTGGCTTCTTTAACCCTAGCAGGGATTGTGCCAGAAGCATGTTTCCTTTCCCTCCATCTCTAGGTGAGGCAATAGACCTGGGGCTACCTTCCCATAGGCTGGTGTTAGACCCTTACACACCTCAGGGCCCTTTTGTGCAGATGTTAGTCCTGAGATTCAGATAGCCTCAAGTCACTAAAGTCAGTGAGCTGTAGCTCAAGACCAGCATGCTGGAGCAGGGCCCTGGCCCAGCCACCCAAGGCCTACCACTGCCAACCAGTAGAGTCAGCTGCTTGGGGCCCAACCTAGCAGGAGCTCTCTAATGAAATGCCTCTTTCTTGGACTCAAAATCCAAGGGCAGGCTGCAATAAGTCACTCCCCCAGCTCCCAGCAGGGCCTTGCCCTTCACTCCATGGCCCTGCCATTCCCTTACTAGAACTCTCAAATCCAAGCCCCATAAAGTGGTCAGAGACACTGGCAGAGATTGCTCCATTTTGCCAATTAATGCAGACCCCAGCTCATGGGGTCCATGGCGTTATGAAAGAGATGAGACAAATTCACACAGACTACCAAGTCCTGTGGAGGAAATGGGATGGCACAGCCACTCTCTCACCAGAAGAGTGTGCCAACCCTTGCCTTGACAAGCTTTTACTGCTTTTCTGGGCATATTACATTGAGGATGGTCCTCATTTACTATGCACAAGGTTTGCTTTAGGTGATTACCTTTTACAGAAAACAAAGGAGAGGATGCCACTAATCACATCACAGAAGAAGAATATTTGCAAACACAAAGGGAAAAGTGGCTGAACTTGTTACACTCGTCCTTGAAAGGCTTAGCATAGATTTTAGGAAGTCACTTTAAAGATATGCAGTAAACATTTGCTGCCTCAATTCAGGGTGAGGAAGTTTTAGCAAAAAGAAAGTCTCAAAGCAGCCCAGGGACAATGCAGGCCTGATTTCCCATGGGAGAACCCATCTGTGGGCGTGGGTCCTGTGTACTGGACCTTGCTTTCCGAACTGGCCTTTCTGAGTGGGAGCTGGGCCCACACCACAGAGAAGTCTCCTATACTAATAAATCTGGAAGTCTGAACACTATACCTGCTTTCTGAAGGCTTTGAGAAGTCCCACGTACCTTGTGCATATTTGTGCAAGGAAACTTGTTGGTGCACATCTGATATCTAATAGTTTGGGAAACACTACTCTAGCTATGAGGATGGAGACAATTTACTGTCATTGGGCACTATGGGCTGTCTGTCTCCTGGCTCATAACGCTTTTTTCCACATCACCTCTCTTAAACCCCTTAGGAGGTCTAAAAGGTGAACACCTCTTTCCCTTTTCCTTCCTTCCTTCCTTCCTTCCTTCTTTCCTTCCTTCTCCTTTTGGTAACAAACAAGGAACAGCTACTACCAGTAAACTCTAATCCCTATGGCTCCTCAGGGACACAATATTGTGCAAGTCAAGGAGAGTTGCAGTTTCCGTGGCACAGCTCTGGCTTTCCTTCCTGGAGCTTTGTAGAGGTGGGAAGGGCATTTTCTACAGTTGGGTTGTGGAGCAGGGACCAGTAACTGGGAAAAGGCTCCCACCATCTCCACTCCCTCAGAGGATGAGGAGAGAATATCATCATCATTATAATCATTGTATCACTATAAACTCATTACTTACAAATATTTGGTGTATTGCAACTCCCTAGTGTTGTTATTCATATTGATGCTAATTTTTCACCTTGAGCTGGTGGAAGCCTCTTCAGGTAGATTCCCCAAATTCTTTCACCCTCTAGGTCCATCCACACTGTCGCAAATGCTAAGATTTCATTCCTTTTTTATTGCCAAGTAGAATTCCATTGTGTAAATCATGTGTCCCCAAGTCCTGGGCCTCGGACTGGTACCATGGCCTATTAGGTACTGGGCCACACAGTAGGAGGTAGGTGAGCGGTGGGTAAGTGAGTGAAGCTTGAGCTCCTCCTCCTGTCTCTGCCTGAGTACTGCCCCTATCTCCCACCTCCTCCCACCTACCTCCCCACCACTGGCCACGTGTGTTGCCACCCTTCAAAGCCAGACAGGTTGATGGTATTCATGCAGATGGAAAAATATTCACAGAGCTGTTGGGATGTCTGGTTTGCCTTTATTAATGGATGAGCAAGCCATGCATGCTGCAAGCTTCATGTCTATCTGCATGTCTCATGTTGTGGCCCCTGCTCCTCAGCATGGTACCCATCCTGGCACCTGTCCCCTTGTGTGTCTCTCATCATCATCATCCCCAGCAGGGAATCCCTTCCTGTTTATGTAATAGAGGGGAACAAAGCTGGAAAACTGCCAAAACCTTATATAACATAGTTCTGTGAATGCAAATTCACTTTATGTTATGGGAACAATTTATCAGACCTAGTTTCAAGGCTATGAGAACACATCCCCTCCTATGGGAACACTACTCTCCTCAGCTACCCAGACACCTGGGTGAGGAAGCCAGACTGCCTCCACCTATCCTACACCATGGAAAAATTATCTTCCATAAAATTGGTCCCTGATGCCAAAAAAGTTGGGAACCACTGGTGTAACTATACCATAGTATTTTTTATCCAGTCATCTACTGATGGGCACTTGGTTGCTTCCATATTTTTGCTATTGTGAATAACACTGTGATGGCACTGTTTTCATTATTTCATTTCAAGAGTTGTTTTGGTTTTGGTTTTGGTTTTGGTTGGCTGGTTGGTTGGATGGTCTAACATTAGTCATTCTTTTCTGCTATTTCCTTGTATAAGGTAAGTTTTTAACTACAATTTTGAGATGATTGAGATGTACTTGATGCACATATATTTTCTGGATATATATAGTGTTTCTTCAGATATATAGTGTTTCTGGATATATAGTGTTTTGTTTACCCAAAAGTAAAATCACTGGGTCATAATGTTACCGAACAACACTGGGGTTCTGCTGCCCACCACAGCCCTCCAGGCGATTCCAGAGGCAAAAGTTTGGTGGTAAAGGAAAGATTCTTTATTCAAAAGCAGTTACTTAAGCCTATCAAGCCACAGCTTTAATCACTTCAGCCTCTCCTCAATTAAAGCTAGCCTCTAACACCTCTGTTTTCCTCTTTTCCGTGTCAGTTTTTAGTTATCTTGTTTCTACAGGGTTAGTTAACAAACTGAAAACAACATAATATGCAAAAATTACACAGTTTTGGGAGAATGGCAGGCTTCTGCCTCAGAACCTGTTCCCTCTAGTACACCCAAAGAATAAACCTGCTACTCTCTGCCAGGCCAGCCTGATCCTAGGCTGTGCCTGGAGTTCCTTCCCATACAAAATACTGTCCATTGGGAAATGTGAGCAGCTCCAGCATGATCATCCAGGCATCCTTGAGGAAGAAGAGCCTGAAACTGAACCTCAGAGCCAGAGCCAGAGCCAGAGTGAGAGCCAGAGAAAGAAAGCCAGCTCAGAGGCCAAAGAGCTCTCTCAACCAGAGCTCTCTTTTTATTTTCATTGGCTCAGGAGGCATTCAGCTTCTTAGTCAATCCTAGGCTACCCACAATTGCCTCAGCAAACTCCTCCTATGGCCCCTCCCTACTTCTCCCCAGTGATCTGAGTTATCTTAATCAGATCTCTCTGTATCAATAAGGCAGTTCCGCTTTTAATTTTTTGAGGGAAGTTCATAATATTTTCCATTGTGGCTACACCAGTCTGCAATCTCACCAACAGTGCACAGGGATTCCCTTTTCTTCACATCCTCACCAACACTTGTTATTTGTTGAGAACAGTGCACATGTTCTTTTGACATGACCTCAGAAATCTCCAATGGCTTCCTTGCTCTCTGGGAAGACCATATAGATGTTCCTGGCTCACCTTGTACATTCCCTGCCCTGGCTTGGAACCACCATTTCCCCAAGTAGCCTTGGCCCCTTCTAGTGAAAAGTTACATTTAAATGTGCTCATGGTCACCTCATTGGTCTTTTTCACTTTAAGATTTTATTTATTTTTAGAGAGGGGAAGGAAGGAAGAAGAGAGGGAGAGAAACACCAAGGTGTGGCTGCCTCTCATGTGACCCCACTGGGGACCTGGCCCACAACCCAGGCATGTGTCCTGACTGGGAACTGAACAGGCAACCCCTTGGCTCTCAGGTTGGTGCTCAATCCACCAAGCCATACCAGCCAGGGATCATTGGTCATTTTTTGTAGGCATCTTCAGTGGAGAGAGTTAATGAGTGTTTGTCCTGAACTTTACTTAGTTAAGTGAGGCAGCCATATGTTAAGGTGGCCCCCATAATGTCTGCCCCCTTGTATGCAGGCCTGTGGCACTGTCCCCTTGACTGAGGGCAGGACCTGTGACTTGCTTCTAAACAATAGTTTAGCCAAGATGACAGGGGGTCACCTACATGATAACCTTCATAAGATCGTAACACATTTTTCTAGGATACTCTCTCTATCTTGCTGGCTTTAAGAAAGCATATGGCCACACTGGGAAGGCCCACATGTCTAGGAACAGACAGCTGCCAACAAGCACTTGAACTTGAAAGGGGATCATCCCTGGTTTAGCCCTCAAATGGGACTGCAGCTCTGGTGACACTTAGATTTCAGTGTGGTGAAGCCTGAAACAGAGAACCCAGCTCAGCTGTGCCCAGATCCTGACCCACAATTATTGTGAAATAATAGACTTGTTCTGTTTTAAGCTGCTAAATTTGTGGTCATTTTTTATGCAGCAGTATATAACCCACACAACAGCTGGATACAGTTCATTGAATTTTCCTTTCAAATTGCAAAAAGAAATCCATGATAGAGGCAACAAGTCAAGTACCCTGAAAACAGGGTCCGCCAAGAAGTTCACACAGCAATGCTGTCTGTGCCTAGATGTGACCTCTGTAGTAAAATTTAAGGTGTTTGAATCAACTGTGTGTCCTCCAGCTCTGTATCATGAGCTGCAACAAAATGGAATGGCAGGTAGGAGATGTGTCAGAAGAGAGTCCAGGAGACCAGGTACCTAGGGTCCCTGCCACATAAACTGCACCTGCCTCCTTTTCATCCCAAGAGTAGGCAAGGAAGAGCTTTCAGGAGACCCAGCCTGGGGAAGAGGGGACCAAACCACCCTGTCACCACCAAGATCAATAATTTTGTTAACACCTCAAATTAGGGAGATAGCACTTTCTGCTCACAGAGCCAGAGATAAAAGGCTTCCCAGCTATGTGGGCTGTACCTTAGAAGTCCTGGCTCTGGAGGTTCTGGCAAAACCAGACTCTATGTTTTCACAACCAATAGAGGGATTGATCTGGGGTTGTGACCAGTTGCAGTGGGGAGAAGGATCATGCACACATCTTGACTTCACCTAGCCAGGCTTCCCCAATCCACCCTGAGTTCCTCCCACATCCATTCATACCCACGGGGATTAGAAGTCTAATGGAGGAGTGTTGGGAACCACCCTGACTGGTATCAGAAGCTGTAACCCCCACCTAGGCTAAGGCTGAGGGAACAACCTTGGACCATAAGCCAGCAAGGAGACAAGCTTATCTCCCTGGCAGGAGCACTGCTTCTGCTCCTTTTACTTTACCCTGCCTGGCCCCCAATGCTTGGTCAGTTAGCCAATGATGGGTAAGATTCCCCAAGGGGGGAATGACCTAAGACAGGCACGATCATGTTGGGGGCCCCCAATGAAGGACTTTGGGGGGCTACAGCAAAAGGGGGTGATGGATCCCTTGGCTTTGACAAAGCCTGAGTCCTCATTCGGTGTGTGAGAAAATCTTCTAATGTTTTGGCTGCCTTACTTCCCTTGCTCCACCTAAGTCTGAAACAATGACAGAGGGTGGTGCAGCCCTGTGCTGGAAAGGGCAGGTTCCTCAGGTGGTCAGGCCTAAGAAAAAATATGTAAAATCCTGTGAAACCTGCTTTGTTTAGAATGCTCTCAATTGAATGAGAAGGGTCCAAGGACAAAGTAAGTTTGTTCCTCAAAGTCTTTTACAACTCTTTGACCCTGACTCAAAATAAGCCCTCAGACTTCCTTGTTGTCTATTGTTTGATCCTTTCTTCCTGGCAATGAGTAATGAGCTTTACCTGAATTATTATGCAAATGAACCCAATAAAAGCCTGCTGGGACAGGAGAACAGGGTGCTCTCCCCTAGGGTGCTCTCCCCTAAGGAGGGTGGCCCGGCGCTCCCCACTAGAGAGAGTGGCCGTTTTGTCCCTATTTCTCCACAAGACTTGGTTGTCTCTGTGTATATTTTTCTCGTGTTTCCATGAGCCATCTGCAGTGTTCCGTGGTCACTGCCGGTCAGTGGCAGTGACAGAGGAGCCCTACTTTATGACCAATTAGTGAACCAAGCCATGTTCTTTGTATGATGAGATCACAACTGACCAAGGCCGGCAGTGGACACAGCATGAAGGACATAAGTACATTATGCACATCCTCAAGAAGGGAGAACAGGAGGAGCAATAAAATGGGTTCAATCAGTGCTTCCCAAACCTTAGAGGCCAAAAATTCTCCTAAGGAATTTATGAAAACAGATCCCTGGGCTGCAGTCACAGAGAGTCTGATTCATAAGGTCTATTGGGGCCTGAGAATCTGTATATCTATCAAGTTCCCAGGGAATGCTAACTCCACTGTTCCAGGGACCACACTTCAAGTAGCAAGATGATAAAGGACCAGATGAGTGATGAATGAATGAATGAATGAATGAATGATACTCAGTATGGAGCCCATCACCCCACAGCACTTTAGGAATGCCTTGGATAGAACAGAAATAGTGCACATAGCACACACACACATAATCACACATGTGCACAGACACATACCTGCACATGTGTGCACACATGCTCACATACACAGACACACATATAAAGCTTGTAACTCACAGGAACACACACAGACGCATGAACATACAGATATGCAAGCAAAGAGACATAGAAACCCACACAATATATGCTTACACATAGACACCCACATAGGTACAAACACACATGTACCCAAATATATCAGTGTTCTCCAGAGAAACAGAACCAATAGACAGAGAGAGAGAGAGAGAGTGTGTAAAGTGATTTACTATAAGGAATTGACTGTCACAATTATGGAGATAAGAAGTCCAGACCCAGGAAAGTCAGTGGTATAGTTCCAGCTTGAGTCCAAAGGCCTGAGAAGCAGGATCCAATGGTGTAAGTTCCAATCTGAGTCTGAGTCTGAAAGCAAAGACTGATGTCCTAGCTTGAAGACAGTCA
The DNA here is from genome assembly GCA_004024845.1 of Tonatia bakeri. Classification (NCBI taxonomy): domain Eukaryota; kingdom Metazoa; phylum Chordata; class Mammalia; order Chiroptera; family Phyllostomidae; genus Tonatia; species Tonatia bakeri. The sequence continues at coordinate 16,691 of PVIA01009569.1, forward strand.
GGCAGAGAGGATTCTTTCTTACTCAGCTTCTTATTCTACTCAGGTCTTCAACTGACTGGATGAATCCCACCTACGTTGGGGAGGTAATCTGCTTTACTTAGTGCACCAAATAACTTTTAATTTCCTCCAGAAATATGCTCACAGGCACACTCAGAAATCATGTTTAACAAAATATCTGAGCAGCCCATGACCCAGTAGAGTTGACACATAAAATTAATCATTACAACATACATATACAAATATATACATATATGCACATAAACATACACACTCTCTCAGAAAAACACTCACATACATTCACATTCAAACCATATACAGACTGAAACAAAAACAGACTAGATACACAAGCATATACACAGAGACACAAACAGACACAGACACACACATCTATATATATGATACCATCCATGCACATGCACACACACACATTTTGCCTGGACAACATGGTAACAATACTGAGGCAACATCAGCTCCTTCCTGCAAAGGCACTTTGTGACTTAATGAGGGCCTCCCTGTATTTTGCCCCACGAGCTTGAGAGCTGTGGGGCTAGGGATGTGGATGACTGTCATCCACACTCATGGATTAAAGGGCCAAAGACTGAAGAAGATACAGTGACTGGATAAAGTCCCAAAAAACATGCTGAACCTTGCCAATGCTTTTGAAAGTGAAAAGAATCCACAGCACTAAGGATAACCTGCCACCTGAGTTGGGAAGACACCACTGCTATTGCACTTGTCCCTCTTCCATCCCAGACATGGCAAATGTAATCAGGGCCCAGAGCCTGGCAAGGAGACATCACCCTGGAGTCCTCATGCCACCGCCTCTGACAGCCAAAGGGTGAGCATCCAGAGGGTGTGCTGATTTATCAATGCTACCATCCACCACATGCTGTGCTAAACATGCTTTGCTGGTAACAGTCCTCATGGAAGCCAGGAACCTGGAGCAGTAGTGGGTGCTTCAAGAGGGTATATGGCTTGTCCAAGTCACACAAACCCAGATCCCTTGCCTGGAATCCAGTAAAACCTAGTAGAATCCATCTGGGGAAGATCTTCCCTTGGGTGGTGTTAACATGCAGGTCCTGATTCAGAGAGTATGCCATGAACCACCACAGGCAGTATAGTGCATGCACTGGGAGTAGTGAGACTCAGTTTCCTGTGTTGCCCATGAACTGCCCATTCAGCTTGCTTTATCCAGGCCCTGAGCATTTACATTGAGAAAGTCTCCAAATTCTTACCACAACCCTATCAGGGGGAAATTGAAACATAGAGGCTGTCCCACATCTAAGGTCACCCAGGTAACAGTCACAGCTGGATTTAAACAGACTTGGGCCATTTGGCTCCAGAATCTCACTTCTAATGGCTGAGCTGGTACATAAACAGGCACTCTGCTAGTGGCTAGAATCTCTGAACCACATGTGTTTCCTTCTCCTTCACCAGCTTGGAGCCAAAGATGGGCCATGATCCATCAATCAGCAAACACTGCTCTTTTACCAATTCCAGGCACAGAGATCACTAGAGGCAGCATGTGCCCTGACCAGGTTCACCCACTGAAACTGCACTCTGCATCCTGTTTCCTGCTCACTTCTAGGTAGGGGTGATGTCTACTCACACCGGCAGGCAGAGAGTCTTCTGCAGCGGCCCACTCAAAACCTCAGAAAGCTAGAGTCTTGGACCTGAAAAGTATGGTTTGGGGAAGGAAATCAAAGTGATTCTGCTTCTGAAAATCCTTGCTAACATTTTTTTTAATGCTTTTAAGCATCTCTTCCCTGTGTTTTGAGGGTAGAAGGTCGCAGCAGTTTTGTTCACGTTTCATTTATTCTCTTCCTCCTTCCCTTGCAAAGAATTGCACTTTGGAAACTTGAATAAAGGAAGTGGTTGACTGTGTAGCCTATAGATGTGAAGTTGAAGAGCTTCTGGTCAAAATGATTTAGCAAGAAACCACCACCACCTGCTCAGTAACAAGGCAAGCAACCCTCACCCAGGCCAGGGCAGTTTTCAGAGCCTGACCCCGCCCCACCAGCCACCGCCATGCTCCCTAGCACCGCCCCGGCGGCACACAACCAGCGCTGCCTTCCACGCAGCCATGCAGCCGGCCTGGGCGCTGCTTGCCTTCTGTAGTCTCCTTTTGAGCACCACGGTGGACCTGTCCCCAGGTAAGAGGGTGTCCCCCAGCTCTGCACGATCCCAAGATTGCTGGAGGGGGCCGGCATGCCATGAGCTCCTCCTCTCATTCCGGGGTCTATGAAACAGTCCTGGTTGGGCAACCCCAGCAGACCATGCAGTGGCGGGGCACCAAGGCCCCCAGTGCTGGTGGCAGCTGCCTTCCTGGGTTTCAGGAATGAGAGTCTGAGTGCTGCTTGCGGTTCAGGGAAGGTACTTCTGTTCCCTGCTGCTGCTCCGGGATCACTGCAGTGGCCTAAGGACCTTCCTCACAAAGGAGGGATGGAGCACTGGAATGGGTGTGGTAAAGCAGTTTCTATCTTTGGGCTGGTCAGTTCTGCCTGCTGGATGCTGTCCTGCGACTTGGCATTAGGGACCCTATTGATCAGACATTGTCACGCTTCCTGCCAGGCCAGCGCTGGAGGGAAGGAGAAGAAGGGGAGACATAGCCTTCGTGTCTGGAAACCGAGGCACAGCTAGAATAGTTGACTTCCTCAAGTCACACAGCCAGTGAGCACCTGCCCCCAGACTCCTCCTGCACCACCACCACCCCACCCCCTATCCCCCACCCACACGCACACTTGTGGGACTGGAGATGCCTTTCCAGCACCAGAATCAAAGGCCATGGACACTGGTGAAGACCTAGAGGGCCCCTTTCCCACCTCCTATAACCAAGGAAGAAACAGTGCTGGAGGACTGACATGACCTGCTCAAGTCCCACAGCCACTTCCCAGGGCACAGGAGCAGTGCTTATGCAGTAGCTGGTTTCTGACCTCCTCTCTCTTTGGAAGGGGGTTGGAGCCTGGCCACAAGGGACCAGGTGGAGGGTGTTCAGGCAGAACCAATGACAAGGGGACAGCCCCAGAGCCTCTTAGTCTGTGGAGGGGTCACATCATCATGGTAACATTGTCTCAGGCTCTTGGACCATCTCAGATGGGTGCTGCACTCAGACTATGAGGATAGGATACTCTACCTCAGCCCTCTGCTGCTGCTTTGTTCTTAGCTCACACAGTGAAGCCCTGACCACACACCCCCACTTCCAGCATGTCCTGTCCTGATTGGATGCCGGTGTCTTACTGTGCCCCACTAGTGCCCCTAGGAGGGAACAAGCCAGGGGAAGAAATGAGATGCTCAGACCAGAGAAGCACACTCCTCAAACCTTAGTGAAGGGGCTTCTGAGAATGTGACACCTGCCTTCTCAACTGTACTGAGATTTAATTATTTATATCACTGGCAATTATTTGTTGTGTTGTTTCTGCTTGCCTCAGCTTCCTACCCTAACAAAGCAGGGACAATACCAGGATTGCATGGGGAATCCTTACCCAACTATTAGTGCCCTTTCACCAAAAGGATTACCGACCCTCTGCTGGTATTCCATACTGAACAGAGCCCTCTCCAATACACTCCCCTGTTCACAGCTGTTCTTGCCTTTCCCTGCCAAAGCCATTCTTAGCCAGCCTGGGCCATTCCTTGTTAGACCTGCTGTCTGCCACCAAGCCCCAGATGAAGGGTACAGAGTCCACACTCACATATAGAGAGCCTTAGGACATGCAGACTCCCTGAGCCTAGTAGCTGTGGAGCCTGGAGCCTCCCTCGCATCAGCCTCATGACCCATGAAATGGGTAAATTAACCCATTCCTCTTAGGCCCTGAAGAGGTTTGACTGTGGTGGACACAGATGGCATTCTCACTGAGTCTGGGGTGCTTGCAATTGCCTGCTCTAGCCCTGCTCCTGAGTCTGTTTGATCGTGGCAGCCCCCATGTCATACCACCCCACCCCATCCTACCCCAGTTTCAATTCTTTCAGGTGCTTCCTTCATTTGGCAGAGGAGGGCCTCCAAATGAGGGGCTTGAAGGCCCCTCTCTCTAGTGTGCAACAGAAATGGGAACTCAGCCCCAGGCTTAGTTCTCTCCTCCACCTACCCTCTCCCTAGCCCCATGGCTCCCACAGCCTCCCCCTCACCTTCAGTGAACAGATTCCAGAGCCTTTCTGTGGTGGCGAGGAGGGGTTGACAGGGACCCCTAAGGTGGCACAATCTGGGCATCTGGCTTCTCCCTATGCCTAAGCACTAAATTGCACTAACCTAAATACAGAGCCCCCAGTAGGTCTCCCCCAACCCCAGCCCTGCAGAACTTAGGGGAAATGAAAAGCCTTTCTTTCTCAACCTGTTAGCTCTCCTGGGAAACTCCACTAGGCCACCACGTGGAGGCACTGCTCTGCTCCCCACACCACAATCCCCCAGCAAAGCTGGCAACAGTCCATCTTCTCATTTCAGGGTCAGCTGGGCAGGGGCCTAGCAGCCATCACTCCTTCCACTGTAAGGTCACATTAGTCCTCAGTTACTAGTACCAAGAGCTGGGAGCACCTGTCATACCCAAAGACCACCTGCAGTAAAGAAGATACCACACTGCCCCTGCATCCGGGGAAAGGGCCCTGGGAACTGCTGCAGGCTGTGTTTGGGCCTACTCTCTGGCTGCATGTTGAAGTTTTTTCCAATAGAAGACACCAATTTGCTCTCAGGGACCCCCACTGTAGCCTATTGCATATTTGATCTAATACTTGATTATATTTACACTACTGCATACCATTTATTGATCTTTATCTATAACACCTTGTATATTCTCACCACTACCCTGTGAGGTTGGTGCCATCATCATCCCCATTTAACAGATGAGGACATAAGAGCTTCAGAGAGGTTAAGCAGCTTGCTAAATGTTACACAGCCAGTGAGAGGCAGAGCTGGGATTCAAACCCTGGGCATGTCCCAGTGAGTTAAGGCCAGGATTAACCAGCATCCTATTTATGTCAGAGGAACACATGTACCCTCAAAAGAATTAAGTCTATTCATTACTCAAAGCCATCAGAACACAGCTGGGCAGGGCAGTTCCATGGAATTAATGGCAACAATACAGACTCACCAAATTTTGGTGTCATATGAGAGAAGCAGAGGGGTGCAAGGTTCAGGATGTCATCTCCAGGTAGGCAGAGAGTAGACACTAGCACCACTGAGCCTGACAGTCATGACCCATCAACCCAGTCCTTAGGTCCAGACCTCCAGACTGTGAGCTTCAGGAGCAGGGGATCCATAGGGGTCACTTCCCAAAAGGACCCAGCATCCTGCCCAAAAGGGCTCCATGATACTGGAAGGGTAAGCCTGAGCAGCCACCTGGAGGAAACCATGCCAGGTCACACAGGGAGGACACCAGCATGGACTGCTAGTATTTGACTCCTGAGTACCCAGGGGTTCTCTTCTCAGGTCTTACATGCTGGTGTTCCCACTGTCTCCCAGGCCACACCTAGGATACTCCTGAAAGAGGAGGGTGGTGGGAAACCCCAGCTTCCCGAGAACTAACTCCCTTTGCAGAATAATGTACAGAGAGAACAGGCCCAAGGGGACAGGAGTTCTCTCCAAGGGGTCTGGAATTCCATATGGCTTCAGAATGTGGACACGTGGTCAGTGTCCCAGGTTCTGGTGCCCTGTACTGGACATACATCCAGTTTGTCTTAGTTTTTCAGAAAAGTAAATTAAGGGTTGTTTACCAAAATTATTCATTACTGGATTATTTTACCAGCTGGTCTTTGTAAGTAAGTCCTTGTCCCACACCTCTTTGGGCATTTGCCTATATGTTCATGGTAACTGAAGGACAGATTATACCCTCTTTAATCTGCCTAGAAACAGTTAACTGTTGCTACAACTAACACTCTGGTTATTGACAGTATTCCCAAGCTGTGATATCACCTGTTCACCTGCAGATTTTATTGAAACTCTTAGTCGTTCAACACACACCAGCAGGCCTGTAAATGAAGTGCTTGGCTCACAAAGGATGGGGCAGTACACATGGGGGTGGCCTGCAGAGCTCGGCACACTAAAAGTAAATCCAGGTTGAGTGTCGGCTCTGAAGTGGGTGTAGAAATGCAACAGGAACAGGATTCTGGAGTAGGAATCACTTGTGATTTGTATAGAAAAATCACATTCTTAAGTGAGAAACATCAGAATGTTTCCTTGAATTCAGCTTTGCTTCCCATTTTGATAACCACGGAGAGGAGACCTCTAGTTATCTTTGATACATGGAAGGTTGGAGAGGACTAGGGTGACTGTACAGAGAAGATGGCCCAGGGATCCACTGGTGCAGGCCTGGCACAGCCCAGAGCCTGAGGGACACCCCTAGTTGTCTCAGTTTCTGCAGCAAGGCTGAGCTGTTCATAGGCTGGTAGGGAAGGTCTGCATCTCCGCACTATGTGGCTGGTTCCTACCCACATGTTGGGTCTCAGTGCCAACTCTCCAGGGCCTGTTCTGAGAACACTATCTGCACTGCCCCAGGCAGGAGTCCACACCCAGGGGTAAAAAGCTGGCTGTGTCTTTTTTTCTTAATCCTCATGCAAGGCTATGTTTATTGCTTTTTAGAGAGGAAGGGAGGGGGAGAGAGAGAGAAAAACATTGATTAGTTGGTTGCCTCTGGTTTGAACTTGCAACTTAGGTATGTGCCCTCACCAGGGATCAAACTTGCAATCTTCTGGTACACTGGACAACACTCAACCAACTGACTAGCCACCTGGCCAGGGCAGCTGGTTACATGCTGACACCCTAAGGGCTGGAACACAGCTGTCCTCTTCCAGTACTTTTATCATTTTGTATCTGCACATTGTGCTTGTCCCTCCTATTATACTGTGTGCCCTGAAGGTGGCACATGGGTCACAAGCACAGCATACTATTTTCAGTGGTCAGACTAGTCTCTTGGTCATCCTGATGTCCTCTCCATGTCTCCCAGCCCCACAGGAGAGAGATCCTGCTGGGGTGGGGATGCCTCTCCCTCAGCAGCACCTCTGCACCCCTTGATCTCCTGTCATTACAGTCATTATTTTCAAGACCAATCAAAGAGCAATTTCTTTTCTGTGAGTAGGGAGTCCTTTGTGGAGTGTCCTGCTCCCAGATTGGTCTGGCAGAGCCATAGTAGGGAGCAAATTCCCTCATCTTCTCTCCTTTCTGGGTGCTTTCGACCTCACTTCTCACCTGACTGTAGAAGAGGCTGTGTGTGGCTCGGGTCCCCAGGGCCTGGTACAACACTGCATGTCCAAACCCTGGATCTTGATGTATTTATTCTCTGTGCTGTTCTAGGAGGCATGGAGGCAATGGGGGAGTCGTCCCTCATTTGGAAAAACTTTTACTTCTTTCCAACTGTGCAAGGTTGTCTCCAGTCCAGCATTGGTTCTTTGCAGATGAATGTTTTGTTTCTTCGTACCAACCTGCTCCTCTCCCAAATGTCCTTTCAGTGTATGTCACCCAGGGCATCACAGTGCCACCCAACACTGAGTGCTGTCAGTTCTGCCTTCACACTCAGCTCTCTCTCCTCCTTACCTAGGCCATTTCCTGCTACCGCTTTCTCACTGGTCTCCTCACCCTCAGCTCACCCCCCTCAGCACTCTCTTTATTGGCTGGTTACAGTCACCCTCCTAGAACCTGCCCAGCCCAGGTCCACATGCTGCCTTCCTTTTTGTACCGTAGACTCCCTAGTATCAGAATCATCTCGGCATTGTCCATAGCAGCTGCCAAAAAATACTTCTTGAATGACAAAAAAAGAGCATGGTCCTCAGAATTAGTCAAATCTGGATTTAAACCTGCCTTGCACTCCTCTGAGGCCTCGGTTTCCGACACTTATAAGATGGAGATGCAAACACCACCCCTGCAGAGGTGTGAGAAGTGACTGCAAAGCAGGCTTCTCCTGCTCCCCTACACTTCAGCTTCCCTGCACAAACTACAAACCCCACTCCAGAGGACAGTGGACAGGGAGGGTCTAACTCCTGGGTTAAGGCCTAGGGACTCCATCATGTTGTCAGCACCTGTTTGTTTCCTTCCCTAAAGGGGAGTCAGCTCTTTGTGATATTTTTCTTTATGATCAGCCCTTCCCTGTTAATTTCTCTTGAATCATCCTAAAAATAGGTTTGACTTTTCAACTTTTTTAAAATTAAAAATAGAACTTTTACTGTTTGTTTGGACCTCTGTGTGGACTTGAAACTGACACTTTGGGAAACACGTTAAATAAAAATAAAGCAACTTCAAAGTATTTCATAACTTTGAACTTTACCAAAGTTTGTAACTTGACCAAAATCACTTAGGAAGTAACATCACATTTATCTGAGGTTCAGCTGTACCTGACTTCACTTCATTGTTTTAATTCTGCTAAACTCAAACAAAATTAAATATAATCAATTTCACTTAAAAAGCAGATAACAGTGGCTGATCTAGAGATATTGAGAAAGATTTCTAATATTTTTGTTAAACTGTATTTTTCAAATTTCCTACCCAAAATAAGCTTATCATCAGAAAAACAATAAATGTAATTTTACAAAGCAATAAATATATTAACCCACAGTAGGGAATGGAAGACCCTGTAATAATGGGAAATTTGAAAGAAAGGGGCTTTTTTCTTTCTCTGCTGTGTAGACTTCAGTGACAAGTAGAAACCAAACTGTTTTCCAAAAACAGTTTTTGGTTACAACTGAAATCCACACCAATTTTCCTATTGTCAGTAAACACAGGTACCCCAGGAATAATCAATCCTCTCAGCCATGTTAACATCAGCATGCAAGGGCATAAGAAGATCTCCATCACCACCTGAGCTAAAGCCACATGGGGAGGCAGGGAAATGAAGGTTTCAGGGCCTCACACAACCTGATCAACCCAGCTCCTAGCACTTAAGGGACTGAAGCAGTTTTCATTGCTTCAGACACAAGTGAAGGTTTCAGCCCAGCTTCTGTAAGGATGTCATTTAAAGGCTGGATTATTGCAAAGGATAATCTAGAGGACATTTGTAGAGAACAAAGCTCTGGAAAAACCTTGGTCCAACACATGGCCATAGTCCTCTGTTGGGAAAGGCCATGTCCTTTGGGCTGCTAAAGCGTAGGGAGCCCTACAGAGGAATCATGAACTTAGTCTTGACATTTGTCTTTGGCCCCAGGGAACCATCTGGGGAAGCCATTCTGGCCAAGCAGAGACCACTTGGTCAGGCAGTGTGGGTCTTCCAGAGACAACGGGACACCTCCCAGGGTAGTGGAACTTACACAGACCCCACACCTTTTCTTCTCACTCTCAGTCTCCTTCCACTACAGCACCCACAGGGGAGAGGAGACCCTGTAGGTGGGCTGCATGGAACCAGTTACACAGATGCCCAGTCATCCTAGTTCTCAGTGGGTGTCTCAGGTGCACGCCATCTAATCAAACATTCAGGTCCACTGCCTAAAACCTGAGTTGGCACTGGAAATAGCCTCCTCTTGGACCTCTTATTTTAAGTTGATGAGATCACTGACACCCTGGGCAAGACCTCCCCACTGAGCTGAGCTTCTGACTTCCTCTTCTTACCTGTGTAACCCATGCTGGTCCCAGGGGATGTATTACAACATGCTTTACCAACTCTAGCCCAGGACCATATGGACAGTCTGTTTCAGAGACCCTGTGCTCAGCTATAATGCTCCTTTCCCCACACAAGGGCTCGTTCCCTGGGCTCTTGGGCACAGCCTTACAGGCAGGCCATAGCTAGCATACAGCTCCAAAGGGTACCATCTTGCCAGGCACAAATCCTCAAGTGGTTCAGGTTTACATTTCCCCTAGCCTTGCCAGCCCACTGGCCATATCTAATCCCACCCCCAATACAAGGTGAAAGGTACTTCTCTCAGCCCTCTTCTGTCACTCCCCATGACTGGGGTACTCCTTGGAATAATGCTTCTCTATTAAAGCTCCCAAACTCTGCTAAATGCATGCTGCTGTTTTCCTCCCTAAGTTTTTATTTTTTTACAACCCAGGGAATCACCTGGTACTTTGACTCCTCCCAAAGAACACATCCCTTGTCACCATTACCTTCTCAGACAGAATACGTCTATAATCCAAATACACCTGGGTGTCTCCAATGTCAGTGAGACATGTCTGTGTAGAGAAAGCGGGGAGCACAGGGCAGCAGGAATCTCTAAGCTGGAAGCTTGTCTGGTTAGCACTGTGGCTGCCCTCACACCACACCTCCACTTCCTGTTGCTTGGGCACCTCTGCTGCATGCTAAACGTACTACCTCGGCAAGGACCTCGTCCCTGTCTGCACCAGCCCAGGTGGCAGTCACTGCCACCTGTGGCTACTGTACAGAGCATCTGATATCAGCTGTGCCACCAAAAAGCTGAGCTTTATATTTTACTTCATTTCATTTAGTTAATGGAATAAAATCATTTGACTGGGTTAGTGCCAGCCTTGTGGGACAGCTCAGCTCTGGGTCATGTCTGGCATGCTAACATCTCAGGAAAATCTGGGGGAAAGTCTTAGTAAAGAGAAGCAGTTCACAGACCTAAAAACCCTCTTCCCACTCTCCTGATCCCCCAATTTATTTAGATTTCCCCCCCATATTTTTAAGTTTTTGTTATTTTGATACACAAGTAGTATATGACCCTTGTAATAAAACTGACAAATTCACCCATGAGCCCACCAAACAGAAAAGCCATTTTTACTTATTGCAATTCATATAGCCTGTGGGTGTTTTACATTACTATTTTCTTCATAATAAAATCCAATGTTCAAAACCTAAGTTAGCACAATCACATCAAGCCAGCATTGCCTCTCAGCACTTCTCCCTGTGCCCTCCTCACTTCAGCCACTTGGTCCCCTGAGCCCTGGAGACACCTCTGCCCATGGCCCACAGCTGGCTCTCAGGCCCTCCATTTGGATCTGTGTAGATGGTGCAGCCAGACCCTGCATCCCTGCAGACAAACCCCTGCACAATTTCTGCCTGTTTATTTGTGGAACATGAGCTCCAGCAAACACAAGCTTGTGTGCCCCCTGCACCTTCAGGATGAGCAGGGCTTAGCCCACGGGGAGCTGAACAACAGTGGAGTCAGATTCTCCTTTAGCAAGGGGCTTTTGGTCCACCTGGGCTCTGCTGCTGTGGGACCTGGGAGAGGGGGATGTGGAGAGCAGAGAAGCGGTACCAGGTACCTAGGCAGGTTCTGCCTAGTGGTTAGAGGCAGAAGTATGTGATGGTAGGGGAAGACTCTCATGTTGCTTCTACCATCTTTTATCCAAATATGGGCCTCCTCAGGACAGGAAGAGCATGGAAGGGTGGAAGAAATCCAGGCCTCCTGCTACCACATGCCAATTCCATAGAGGAGCTATGTGGGCTAGTCACCTAGGCCTGGACCTGTCCTCAGATTTGTAGCCAAAACAGTGCAGAAGGAAGCAGCATGAATGCAGCATGATGTGAAGAGTACCAGATGCTATGGACCTGCCTGGGGAGTGGGGGCCCCTGGGAGTGTGGCCTGGAAGCTCTGTAGGTTCTAACAAGCATCCCTGAGGCAGAGGATAGCAGCAGCCTCCTTACAAGTGAGAAGGCAGGACCAGGCTTTGGATACTTTCTTATGATCCACTTGTTGGGGACCAGCTGAGGGATCAGGGTAAGATGTTGTCCTTGAAGACCAACTGGAGCAACTGCTCCTAAAACCCTGAGGCTGCATCATGTCCAGAGGCTCTGCCACCTTTAGATATGTTCAGGTTTTCTTTAACACACATTGGAAATCCCCTAGGTTCTGAAGGAGGGTGTGGGAGGAACAGGAACTGTATCTTATCCACCATTGTACCACCCACCTTGCCTGGTCCACAACTTTCAGTACAGGCAACCAAGGGATGCAGAAGAATTGCACTGTGGGGTTAAAGCTCAATGGGCTAGAGAGGGTGGACAGGAGAATGGAGGGTGGATGGATGAGGTGAGGAAGGACTGGTGAGAGAAGGGCAGATGAGCAAGGAGCTAGACAGGCTAAGGTCCTGAGAATGGAGCAGAGAAGAGCACTAAGCACCAAGGTATGAGGTGTGACACTGGAACCTAGAGCTCCACTAATAGCAATGTTTTTGTCTGGTTCTATTTCTTTCAGATTTTTGTTCTCAGACCTTTAACTCAGATCTGAAGCCAGGATTTCCCAAAACAATCAAGACCAATGACCCAGGAGTCCTCAAAGCAGCCAGACACAGTGTTGAAAGGTTCAACAACTGCACAAATGATATCTTCCTTTTCAAGGAGTCCCATGTCATCAGAGCTCTGGTCCAGGTGAGGGTCTAGGTTCTGGTGCTCAACATCTCAGGGCCAGAAGGTCAGGCTGCAGAGTCTCCTATCCTACCAGGGGCCCACCTGTCTAGTGCCCTGGCCATCAAAAACACAGACCAGTCCAGGAGACTGACAGCAGCAGCCACAGTTAGTCCACAAGCAGGCCAAACTAGTGTTATTGGAGTTTGGCAAAAGATCCTGGAGCCATATCTTACTGAAACCAACTTCTGGGTGGAGCCACCAGGAGTAGCACAGAGGAGGGCAGAGATGGAACTGGGACCAGAGGTGGGCATGCTGAAAGCTGGGGGTGGGGAGAAACCAGAAGCTAGGCAACAGGAACCAAACTGATGAAGATGCTGACCCCTTGGAGGGGCCTATTGCAGAGCCTGCCAAAGCTGCCCCTGCCTAGGGTCCCACCCTTGCCTCATCCCCTTACCAGAACCACAGCCCCAAAGGACCTTTTGAAATTCTCTTCCTGGAACTAGTTCTTTCACATCAGAGCTTTGCCCAAGATGCACTACCTTCCCACACACAAACTCCTCCTCCTCCTGTCTTGCCTCAATGTCATACTCTGTGAACTTGTCACACAGATAGCTCAGCACTTGCCCCTAGAAGTGACCCTACAGGGCAGAGCCAGGTCTTGCTCATCTGTGTACTGAGAACACAGGGTCAGTCTGGGATAAGGGATGCAGAACCATGACAAGACACAATTAGGAGGTGGCTGCCTCATAGTCTCTGCCCCTACTAAAACCAGGGATACTGTACAACCATTCAAAAAGAAGTTCCCAGATGTGGGGAACTGTCTTTGGACAAAATCTACACTTCCATAGAGGTATGGTGTTGAGGGAAGGGGGAAAGATGCTGACAGATTTTACACACTATTAATGGTTGGTTACTTTTGGGTCATAGAATTATACATGATTTTTATGATGTTCTTTACTCTTTTTGGCTTTTACAAACCTTTTGAGAACAGTGTATTTTTATGATTAGAAATGCATCACATGGAAAGCAGTATGGTACGGGGATGACTTTTATAAGGTTCTCCTGGGGAGCAGCTCAAGTGTCATTACTCCAAGGGCCCAGCCCCAGGGTGAGGCTGCGGCCTCCAGCGGGAACACAAGTACAATATGCCCTATGCTAAATGCCTTTGGAGGGAGGGGTGCATTATCCCTCAGTGACGTTGGGGACTTTATTTCACTTGGTACTTGGTAGGGCTGAGATGGAAAATTGCCAACTTTTTTTCCAACTCCTCTGAGATCACAAATGAGGGAAACGAACCAAGTTGTTGCCACATCCAAGTGAAGATGGGTTATTTTGAAACTGAAAAATAAAATGCTCAAGAATGATGAGGGGAGCCAGCAGATATCCTTGCTTGTACTCATGCCACATAAAGGCCACGGAGGGCAGGCAACAGTGAATGGTTAGTGCATGAGCAGGGTATGGGGTGGCAGGTCAGGACTTCATCTTTGCCCTGGAGCCAGGGGAGCCCCAGGGCAACCCAAGTCTGTCACCGTCATAATGCCTGATGGAAAGTCCTGGGCAGAAAGGAGATGTCCTAAGACAGGATACAGGGTATGCGTTTTGCCCCCAGGACCAACAGGTAAGTCCCTGAGCAGGAATGAGAAAATGAGTGAATAAGGAGAGAAGAATGAGGGGTCTGGGATCCAGTTACAGACTTTCTTCCCACTGCAGTTCATATAAGTTCCACATTCCCTCTCCACCACTCACCACCTTTCCAGGACATGGGCAAGTCCCATCAGGGCATCTTCACCACCTATCTTCAAGCTATCTCCTGCTGGGTGAGAAGGTGCCATCCCTGCTGAGCTGAACCAGGCCCTGCCCTCTGCTCTCTTTAGATAGTGAAAGGCCTGAAATACATGCTGGATATGGAAATCGGCAGAACTACTTGCAAGAAGACCAAGCAGTCCAGTCTGGACGATTGCAACTTCCAGACCAACCACACCTTAAAACTGGTAAAACAAAGGGATCTCACCTTCTCAGACCCCGCAGTTTCCCTAGCCCTACCTACTCTCCAGGGCTTTGGGAAAAAGTCCTTCATCCCATCTCCAGCCCCATGGATCCAGATATCATAGCTAACGTCAGTTTTCCCAGCATCTGACAGAACCCAACAGACATGGAGGGGCACTCCTCCCCCACACCCCGAGAGACACATCTACATTCAGGGCCAATGTATATACACACAGGAGAAAGCAAATGTGGCAAAATTTAACAATTCATAAATATAGGCAAAAAGTATAAATTCTTGAACTATTCTTTCAATTTTTCTATACGTTTAAAACTTTGTAAAATATATTTTATTGCTTTTGCTATTACAGTTGTCCCATTTCCTTCCCTTTAGTCCCCTCCGCCCTGCACACCCCCTCCCACAGGCATTCCGCCACACCTTAGTTCATATCCATGGGTTTTACATATAAGTTCTTTGGCTTCTACATTTCTGATACTATTCTTAACCTCCCATCTATTTTATACCTACCATTTATGGTTCTTATTCCCTGTAACTTTCCCCCATTACTTCCTTCCTTTCCCTGCTGATAAACCTCCATGTGATCTCCATTTCTGTGATTCTGTTCCTGTCATAGTTGTTTGCTTAGTTCATTTTTGTTTTTTTTTTTTTTTAGGTCTGGTTGTTGATAGTCGTGAATTCATTGTCATGTTACTGTGCATATTGTTGATCTTCTTTTTAGATAAGTCCCTTTAACATTCCACATAAAGACTCGGTGATGATAACTCCTTTAACTTGACCTTATATCGGAAGCACTTTATCTGCCCTTCCATTTTAAGTGAAAGCTTTGCTGGAAAGAGTCATCTTGGATGTAGGTCCTTGCCTTTCATGACTTTGAATACTTCTTTCCAGCCCCTTCTCTTACCTGCAAGGTTTCTTTTGAGAAATCAGCTGACAGTCTAATGGGAACTTCTTTGTAGGTAACTCCCTCCTTTTCTCTTGCTGCTTTTAAGATTCTGTCCTTATCTTTAATCTTGTGTAATGTAATTATGATGCACCTTGGTGTTTTCCTCCTTGGGTCCAACTTCTTTGGGACTCTCTGAGCTTCCTGGAAGTCTGTTTCCTTTGCCAGATTGGGGAAGTTCTCCTTCATTATTTTTTCAAGTAAGTTTTCAGTTTCTTGTTCTTCCTCTTCTCCTTCTGTCACTCTTATGATTTGGATGTTGGAACGTTTAAAGTTGTCCCAGAGGTTCGTAAGTCTCTCTCTCTTTTTTGAATTCTTGTTTCTTCATTCTGTTGTGGTTGAATGTTTATTTCTTCCTTCTGGTCCAAATCATTGATTTGAGTCCCTGTTTCCTTCCTGTCACCATTGGTTCCCTGTATGTTTTCCTTTATTTCACTTTTCAGTCTTCATGTTTTCTTCTATTTTGTGACTTATCCAGCCAATTCTGTGAACATCCTGATTACCAGTGTTTTAAACTCTGCATCTGGATAGGTTGGCTATCTCTTCATCGCTTAGTTGTATTTTTTTCTGGAGCTTTGATCTGTTCTTTTATTTAGGCTTTTTTTTTTTTTGGTCTGAGCATGCCTGTTATGTAGTAATGGGTGGAGCCTTAAGTATTCCTCAGGGCGGGGCAACCCAGGTCGCTGTGTTGTAGCACTGTATGTGGGGGACGGGTGTGAGAGGGAACAATGCCACTTGTTCAGCTCTGTGCCAGATTTCAATCACTGCCTCCGCTAACCACAAGCAAATTGGGCCCTTCTGGTGCTCATTCTCAGGTGAGTGGTTTTGTGTACATTCCAGGATCCTGTGGGTATCTCCAGTGAACTTTCCTGTGAGGCTAGGAGTTTCTCCCGCCACCTCAAGCCCCACAGGTTTTTTCAGTCAGAGGTTTTGAGGTTTCACTTCTCCACACTGGAGCGCTGGGTTGTGTGGTCTGTCTCAGTCCCCAGTTGTTCCTCCCAGTTTATCTGTATACAAATGTGGGACCGCCCACCCCGGTCTTCCAACTGCTGCCTTGCCTCCAGTCCTCTCTGTCACGGATGCCCATTTCTGCCTCTCCTACTGGTCTGGATGAATGTTTCTTCTTTCACTTCTTGGTTGTCAGACTTCCATACAGTTCAACTTTCTGTCAGTTTTTGTTTTTTGTCTTTAAATTTGTTGTTGTCCTTCTTTTGGTGATGCAAGGAGGCACAGTGTATCTACCTACGCCTCTGTCTTGGCCAGAAGCATCTTGAAATTTTTTTAAATAAAATCTCAGGGCAAGGATAAAACTCAGTAAGGAAAATGCTCACATGCATGCACACGCATGTGCACAAAACACAGACACAGCCCACAGGCAGCAGCATAGAGTGGGCAGCCTCTCTAGGGAGGGAGGCTTTTGTGACAGGTAGCACAATTTTTAGGGTGTCCTTCTTTGTTCCAGACTCTCTGTTGCTACTCTGAAGTCTGGGTCATCCCCTGGCTCCAGAAGTTCAAAGTATCCATTCTCCATTGCAACTGACTTCCGCCTCTCCGCAATACTACAGCTGCTGTCACTCTTGAAATAGTATCTTCTGGCAAGCAGAATGGAAGTGCCTATGGGTTCATTACAGAGTAGCTGGGATGGAAGAATGA
This sequence comes from Tonatia bakeri, assembly GCA_004024845.1. Lineage (NCBI taxonomy): Eukaryota > Metazoa > Chordata > Mammalia > Chiroptera > Phyllostomidae > Tonatia > Tonatia bakeri. The sequence goes on from PVIA01009569.1 coordinate 33,498, forward strand.
CTGTCCTACAGTTAAATTAAATACTTGACATTCTCTTCTAGACTGAGTCCTACAATGGGAATGTTTTGGGTTCTCAATCCCTGAGGGAGCCCCTCTCACCCAATTACCAGTGGCCCTGATTATTCCATGGTCCCAGGTCTCAAATGAAAGCCCAGAGATCCGTCCTTTTGTTTGAACAGTTACAGCACTGAACAAAAGGACTAAGTGTGCTATGGAGCATCTTGACCTTTCAAGGATGATGAAAGTTATAAATAAATATGAATAAAGAACTGACCTTCTCAAAGCAATGGCTATTGTTTTCCCTGTTAAAGGGAGACTCAGGAAGTGAGCAATGAGGAGTCCCCCTCAGTGCTCTGAGCAAACTAAATCCATAAAGCACCCCAGTCATTAGCTGATGGCTTTTCTGGCCATTAGATAATGGCTACAACGTACTAGAGACCAAAACAGCCAGATACAGGTCAGCCTGTGTCCATATCATGAACTAGCAGGATAGGTGGCAACCCACAGAGAACTTTCACCCTCCAGCTGTGCTTTCTTCTCACTGGGGGCATCCATTCAATTCTCTCTGCTGCCTTTGAGGCTCAGCCTATGCACAGCTGTACTTGGACAAGTGAGGTAGGATAAAGTGCCGAGATAACAGCCCACAGAGACCCACCAAGGAGCAGGAGCCCCATACTCCACAAACAGCCCCACCCAAGAGGAGTATACCCCATACATACCCAACCAGGAGACAGAAGACAAGGTCAAGGGTAGACATACTGCACTGGGGGCACAGGGGAAGGAGATCATCCAAGGTCCTTGTAAAAGACAGGCCTTGTGCTTGCACTGGAAGCAGTGTTAAGGCTAGACCACAAAGCAGAAGCCAGGGGTTGCATCAGTAAGCCTGATGCAAATGCAGGGGCCCCTCACTTTGGAAAATCTTCCTCTCCAGGCCCTCTTCCAACTATGGATTAGTACAAAATATATTGTTTGGCTTTAAAAAATATGGACCTGATAATTCACAGGAAAAAGAAAATTTGCATTAAGTATGTATAGCAATTTGGCACAGTCATAAACTTGATCAATGTCAATAACTAAAATGAATGACCTTCAGCTTCCTTCAGCAATGACAATAAAACTGTAACTCCAAATCCCCACAATTTCTGCTGTCTTGACTTACCCCCTTCTGATCACTTAATTCAGGGACAGTGGTGGCAACTATGCCACAAGACATTTAATTTATCTTAAAATTCTGAAGGCCCCTGAAGACAATCCTTTCATAAAGATTAATGAGTTCACTCAGAGCTGTAGACAACATACATTAATAAGACAGCAGGAACACCAACACCAGAAGTGTAAGCAAGACAGGCTTTAGGACACAGCTCAAGGGGTCTTTCGTGATTTATGCAAGATACAGCAGCAAGTGAAGAAAGGATCCCAGATTCTGAGCTCCCAGTCAGTCTTCATTTACATTTAAACATGGGTCAGAGTTCATCAAGGCCAGACCTATCCTAAAATTTACTTAGACCTCCAGAAAGCCCCCACCTCCACTGGCTTTACATGCAGTGTCAGAAATGAAAATGCAGAGCTGTGGGAAACCACCTGGCCTGGTACTGGGGACTGTAGCCCCGTGAAGAACAGGCCCTTAAAGGGGCCAGTAAGTCTCGCTGGAAAGCCAGGAAACACAGGAGGCAGACAAGACCCAATACGGGCACAGGAAGTTCCCGTAGGTAATTAGGCCTAAAGAATGCAATATTTCCTCTGAAGCTTGTCCTGCTAAAAATGTCTCTGGGTTAATGTATACCAGATGTTTGGGTTCAAAGCACAGGATGGTCTTACCCTCCCAACTTTGTGGCTATCTGGCATCTTTCTGTCTAGTGGACTTTGGCCTGAGGAAGATCTCTGTGTTTCCTCAATTGTTATCTATAGATAATATATGTTTTCTATTAACCGTAGCCTTTGGGCATTGATTGATGAGTTTTGCATGCATACTGTATACCCCTGCACATACCAATCCCAGTAAAAGCCTCAAGAGAAGAGATGTTCGGGCTCTTCTCCACTGAGAGATTAGCCAGCCTTTTCTCCCAAGGCAGATGAAGTTTTGGTAGTCTCATTCCATCTGAGACTCCGGGGGATATCGTGGGATGGTGTCCCCCACACACATCCAGCTACGGGAGAGAACAGCCTCATAGAACACCTGCTTGGAGCTGTATATGAACCCCCTCCCACCCAGTCCCACATGTCCACTGGTCTAGCCAGGAGGCTGTGTCTAGCCTTCCCTCAGAGAAGTGAGGAGGAAACTTCAAATCACAATCTCAGAACTCTCAGGTTTGAACACTAACCTATACCCACAATTTTAACAACATCACTTGGGACCAGGTATTTACTGCCTCCTATACAGTTAACAAAGAGAAGTCTTAGAACTATGGCAAATCAGCCACCACAGAAGCTAGCTGACTGTTTGCCCCCAACCTCAGGCTTCTGCAAATCTTCCCTCTATGAGGGCCTCAGGGCCTGAACTCCAGGTAGAAAAGGCTTTATTTTATAATGCTTCCACAGTTCTATCATCCCCAATCCCAATCTGTTTTATGTAGTGTATGTACCTCACAGAAGTAAATGCTTGTCTTCCAACAACTCTTAAACCTGCCATGGTAACACCAGAAGGAAAGGGGCTGGGTGGTGAGCCAGTGTGAAGCTACCTTGAAATATGGAAGCCAGCAGCTGGCATACTTTTGACCCCTACAGAGACGTGTACACCAACCAAACCACTGTAGACATTTTGCTCCAACTTTCAGGATAGCAGGCCCTGCACATAGTGTGTGTAGTAACTGTCAGCTCCATTCACTTTTTTCATTGTCATAACTCTGAATGCTGTAAGAAATTGTTCTCTCTAGACTGAGCACACCAAAGCCCCACCTGAAAAGGAACTGCCAGAGTCCTGCAGTGGGTTCAAGCAAATGAAACCAAACACCCACACGAAGACAGGATACCTTACTGCAGGTGCTAGGTGTCAATGAGTGATGACCTCAAGTCCCTCACCGCCAAACAAATTCTACCTGTTTTTTTAGAAATCATCAGCTTTGCTCTGACTCAGAGGGAAAGCTATGTCATCATCTAATATTACTGCCATGGAGAAAATTCTAAGAACAGAACTGCAACCAAAAAGAAGGAACACTTTCAAACTTGAACAAACCACCAAAACCATCAAAATTCTAACAGACAGTCCTGTTCTAAGTGTTTTAAGTTTTAAGCCTCCACACCTCCTTACTGATTGCATACAGACTCTCTCCTCCCCTCATCCAGACATTCACATAGCTTAGGCCCTCTTGAGGTTGCAGATGGGCCCAGACTCCGAAGAATGCCTCACCACTACCCATGGAGACCACGGGTAGTCTGAAACTTTAAACCACAATGATGCCCAGGGCACATCAGAGTTAGGCATCCTACAATACCACCCTACCTCATTCTCTATCTCCTTGTATCATTAAAAGGTCAGAGTACATGAAAACACTTTCAAAACTGTAGACCATTCTGCAAGTGTATACTGATGATAAAAACATCAAAGTGGGAACTCTATCCCATAAAAAGCAATAACTGAATCATTTTTTTCCTAAAGATTTCATTTATTTATTTTTAGAGAAGGAAAGGGAGGGAGAAAGAGAGGGAGAGAAACATCAATGTGTGGTTGCCTCTCAAGTGCCCCATACTGGGGGTCTGGCCTGTAATCCAGGCATGTACTCTGACTAGAAATCAAGCCAGTGACCCTCTGATTCACAGTCCAGCCCTCAGTCCACTAACCCACACCAGCCAGGGCAAGCAATAAGCGAATCTTCATGGAGTTTTTATAACAGATAATAGAGTAGCCCAGAGTGAACGAACAATTTTGAGTTAATTTTAAAACCATGTTAGTAATTCACATTAGAGCAAATCTATTTTGTTTACAATAAAAGCCTACCATATATTTAAACCTAATAAGGCTGTATTTTACACATGACCATGGCAAACTAACAAATAAAATGCAGGAAATGACACTTTGGGAGAGAAAATGAACATCTGAGTCAAATAAAGACTCCTCTGCTGAAAACTGATAAAAGTAATTTATCAGCTTCTTTGTAATGATAAAAATTAAGCATTAAAAGCAAAGCCCTTCCTTCTCGGTCAAGGAGTTGACTTATTTAGGACCAGCACATTTAAATTGACTTTTATGGCAGAATGATGGAGTTTTATCCTAGTATTCCCGTATGTGTAACATATGGGGGAGGGACATTACCTATTAAAATATTTAATAATCACTACTCTATTTTCTTTCCTATAAAGTTATATAAATAATACGAGGTGATTCTTCTGAGATAATACATGTTGTTAACTAGACTATTCCACTATTGCTGCACATAAAGCCAGCCTGACAAGGGCGACACAAGATGAGCTCACCACTAGATTCCAGGCTACCTTCTCCCAAAATGAGGCTGACCAGCACATGGGGTTCAGGGGCAGGGGCTGCAGCTGAAAAAAAGCAGAGGCTGAAGGCAACACATTGTGACAAGACACAAAGGTTCATATTTTGCCACAGCTCTCAATACTCTTTGAATTTTAGAATCATTACCTATTTAAAAAATTGTACTAGAGAATCCATCAAGAAGACATAAACATTGTGAATATATATGCACCCAACAAAGGAGCATCCAAATATATATATGGAAAATCTTATAGGAATTCAAGAAAGATATTGACAGCCACATCATTACACTAGGGGATTTAACACCCCCCTGTCAAAAATGGATAGATCTTCCAAACAAAATATCAACAAAGATATTGCAACATTGAACAATGTCCTAATCAAATAGACTTAACTGAAATACATAGAGCCTTTCATCCCAAAGAAGCAAAATACACATTCTCTTCAAATGCACATGGAACGTTTTCAAAGAGAGACCACATAATAGGACACAAAACGAGCCTCAACAAACTCAAGAAAACTGAAATCATATCAAGCATCTTCTCAGATCACAAGGGCCTGAAACTAGAAACCAACCCCAAGGAAAAAAGTCAAAAACACTCAACTAATAGAGATTGAATAGCATGAAATTAAACAGTGTATGGGTTAAAAATGAAATCAAGGAAGAAATCAAGAAGTTTCTGGAAACAAATGAAAATGAACTCACAACAATCCAAAATTTATGGGACACAGCTAATGCAGTCCTGAGAGGGAAGTTCATAGCAATAAGGCCTACCTAGAAAAGATAGAAACATTTCAAATAAACAACCTAAACCTATACCTACAAGAACTGGAGGAACAACAAAGACAGCCCAGAACAAGTAGAAGGAAGGAAATAACCAAGGTCAGAGCAGAATTAAACAACATAGAGAATAAAACCACAATTATAAGGGTCAATAAATCAAGGAGCTGGTTCTTTGAAAAGATAAACAAAACTGACAAACCTTTAAGCAGACTCATCAAGAAAAAAAGAGATAGGACCCAAATAAACACAATTGGAAATGAAAGAGGAGAGATTGCAATGGACACCACAGAAATACAAAGAACTGTAAGAGTTACTATGAAAAACTATATGCCAAGAAATCTGAAAACCTAGATGAAATGGACAAATTTCTAGAAAAATATAATTTTCCAAAACTCAATGAAAAAGCAGAAAAACTGAACAGTTCAATTAACAGCTGATGAAACTGAAGCAGTAATCAAAAACCTCCCAACACACAAAAGCCCTAGAGCAGATGGTTTCACAGGAGAATTTTACAAAGTATTTAAGGAAGAGCTAACCCCTATCCTTCACAGATTTTATTCCAAAAAATCCAAAATGATGAAAGACTCCCAAATTCTTTTTATGAAGCCAGCATCATCCTAATCCCAAAACCATATAAAGACACAACAAAGAAAACTTCAGGCCAATATTGCTGATGAACAAAGACACTAAAATCCTCAATGAAATACTGGCAAACTGCGTGCATCAATACATTAAAAAGATCATACACCATGACCAAGTGGGATTCATCCCAGGGATTCAAGGATGGTACAATATTTGCAAATCAATAAGAGAAATAACATCATATAAACAAAAGAAAGACAAAAATCACATGATTACATCAACAGATGTAGGAAAAGCATTTGATAAGGTACAGCACCCATTTATGATAAAAACACTCAGCAAAGTGGGAATAGAGGGAACATTCCTCAACATAATAAATGTCATATACGAGAGACCTACAGTCAACATCATACTCAATGGGTAAAAACTAAAAGCTTTACCACTAAGATCAGGAACAAGAAAAGGATGACCACTTTCACCACTCCTATCCAACACAGTATTTGAAGTCTTAGCCACAGCAATCAGACAAGAAACAGAAATAAAAGGCAACCAAAATAGAAAGGAGGAAAATTGTCATTGTTTGCAAATAACATGATAGTGAACACAGAATATCCTATAGACTGCACGAAAAAAACTATTCAAATAACTGAATTTGGCAAAACAGTGGGATACAAAGTCAATATCCAGAAGTCAAAGGCACATTTGTACACCAACAATGAAACATCAGAAACAGAAATCAGGAAAAGAATCACATTTGATATAGCAACAAGAATAAAATACCTAGGAATAAACCTAACCAAGGAGATAAAAGACCTGTATTCAGAAAACTATACAATACTCAAGAAAGAAATCAAGAAAGGCGCAAACAAATGGAAACATATACCATGTTCATGGATTAGAAGAATTAACATCATCAAAATGTCCATCTACCCAAAGCAATTTATAGATTCAATGCAATCCGTATTCAAGTACTATTGACACATTTTATAGATATAGAACCAACACTTCAAAAATGTATATGGAACCATAAATGACCCCAAATAGCTGCAGCAATTTTGAGAAAGAAGAACAAAGTAGGAGGAATCACAATATGTGATATCAAACTGTATTACAAGGCCACTGTAATCAAAACAGCCTGGTACTAGGGTAAGAACAGACACATAGACAAATGGCACTGAACTGAGAACCCAGAAATAAACCCAAGTCTCTATGGTCAAGTAATATTTGACCAAGGGGGAAGAAGCATAAAATGGAGTAAAAATAGCCTCTTCAGATGTTGGAAGATCCGGACAGCTACATGCAAAACAATGAAACTGGATCACCAACTTACACCATACACAAAAATAAATTCAAGGTGGATAAAAGACTGAAATATAAGTCGTGACACAATAAAAGTCCTAGAGGAGAACATAGGCAGAAAAATCTCAGACATTTCATGCAGCAATATTTTCACCAAAAGATCCCCTAGAGCAAAGGACATGAAGAATAAACAAATGAGACCTCATCAAAACAAAAAGCTTCTGCATGGCTAAACAAACGAGCATTAAAATGAAAAGAAAACCAACTGTGTGGGAAAACATATTGGTCAATGATACCTTGGACAAGGGTTTGATTTCCAAAATATAAAAAGAACTCACAAGACTCTATTCCAGGAACACAAACAACCCAATTAAAAAATGGGCAAAAGACTTTAACAGGTACTTCTCCAAGGAGAACATACAGAGGGCCCAGAGACATGAAAAGATGCTCAGCATCATTAGCCATCAGAGAGATGCAAATTAAAACCACACTGTGATACTTCACACAGATCAGAATGGCCATCATAAACAAATCAACAAACAAGTGCTGGAGAAGATGTGGAGAAAAGAGAACCCTAGTGCACTCTTAGTGGGAGTGCAGATTGGTGCAGCCACTGTGGAAAACAGTATGGAATTTCTTCACAAAACTAAAAATGAAACTGCCTTTTGAACTGGCAATTCCATTGCTGGGATTATATCCTAAGAACCCTGAACCACCAATCCAAAAGAACCTATGCACTCCAATGTTCACAGCAGCAGGATTTACAACAGCCAGTGCTGGAAGCAACCTAAGTGCCCATCAGTAAATGAATGGATCAAAAAACTGTGGTACATTTACACAATGGAATACTATGCAGCAGTGATAAGGAAGGAGCTCCTACCCTTTGGGACTGAATGGGTAGAACTGGAGAGCATTATGCTCAGTGAAATAAGCCAGGTAGTTAAAGACAAATACCATATGATCTCACCCTTAAGTGGAACCTAATCAAGAAAACAAACAAGTGAACAAAATATAACCAGAGACACTGAAATGAAGAACAAAGTAACAGTAACCAGAGGGTAGGTGGAAGGGGGTAATGGGGGGAAAAGGGAGAAAGGTTTTCAGGAACAACTATAAAGGACACATGGACAAAACCAAGGTGGGGTGGAAGCCAGGGAGAGAGGTGGGGATGGCTGGGGTGGGGAGGAATGGTGGTGGGGGGAGGGAAGTAAATGTACACAACTGTACTACAATAAAATAATTAAAAAACAAAAAGACGCCCTGGCTGCTGTAGCTCAGTGGATTGAGCACGGGCTGCAAACCAGGCATCGCAGGTTCGATTCCCAGTCAGGCCACATGCCTAGGTTGCAGGCCATGTCTCCCAGCAACCACACATTGATGTTTCTCTCTCTCTCTCCCCCTCCCTTCCCTCTCTAAAAATAAATAAATAAAATCTTTAAAAAAAAAATTTAAAAAAAACAAAAAGACTATAATGCCCAATGGGCTTTTGTGCATGGATGGCAACACTCACTACTATTTATATTTTAGTGCTCTATTTAATTAACAGGTTTAAATAAATATAATTTTAAAACCTAAAAAATAAAAATAAAAGGACACATGGACAAAACCAAGGGGGTGTGGGGCCAGGGGAGGGAGGTTGGGATGGCTGTGGGGGTGGAGAATAGTGGGGGGAAATGTAGATAGCTATACTTGAACAATAAAGTTAAAAAAAATAAAGTAAAATATTGTCTTTGTCAAATTCTTTATAAACTATCCCAGTGAGCCCTGACTGGTATGGGTCAGTGGACTGGGCATCATTCTACAAAGCAAAAGGCTGCTGCTTCAATTCCCAGTCAAGGGCACATGCCTAGGTTGTGGGTTGGCACCCAGTCAGGGCACATACTAGATATAACTGAATGAGGTTTTTCTCTCACATTCAACGTTTCTTTACCTTTCTCCCTCCCTTCCCCTCTATCTAAAAATAAATAAATAACATCTTTAAAAATGAATCTTAAAATAATACAACTATCCTAGAGGCATAACCTGTTATTTAGGACAGAATAGGAATAGATAGTAGACCTATTTTGTAGGTTAGAAAATAAGAGAGAAGTACAATATCAACTTGTTCAAGAATGAATTTATGCTGGGAGGCAGCATGGAGGAAATGGCCTGCTACCTCATGAAAGGTCCTGAGCAAATCAGATGAACTGTCTGTCCCTAAAACAAGGTCCTAGCCAAAACAATACCCATATCAACAATGGATGGAATCAAATTTCTGTCACTGTTACAATAATTATATTTAAAGTAGAGAAGAAACTCCCTGGCAATACCATCAAAAAAGACCAATCCACATAAAAGTTTAATTGTCATCATTTCATGGTCTCCGTAACAAAATTACGGCCAGTGTCTAGACATACAGCAACTTTTGGGCTTGTGACAGTCAAATCAATATGACATTAACACACGGACTATTCACATCCATGGGTCTAGAGGTGAGGAACCAGGTGTGTAAACAGGACTCCCCTCAATTCACCCAGCTGCTGGGTCATTCAATTTGGGTAGTAGGTTGTTCAGAGAAAAACCCAGGAAGTCCTATTGGAACTGTTGAAATCAACATGCTTTTCCTATACACTTACTCAGGTCCTTCCTTACCTTTATATGATTGATGGGACTCAGGAGTTTTAACAAAAACCCTGTTATGAGACAGAAGAGGCCAGAGGGTGGGAGCAATGGAAGGGAAACCCCAGGGATCAAGGGCCCATGTCCCACACAACTCTGGAGAATGCAGAGCTAATATCAGTGCTGGCATAGCTCCACCCATTGGCCTCCATGCACTTTTGCACTAAGCAATCCTTGCCCTTCCTGTGCTCCTCCTTGTAAGACAGGCATTACCCTGTTTTATAATAAAGATATTGAGGCTGGCAGGACAAGAGCCAGTAGCTAAAACAAGACCCAAAGACAACTCATCTACTGCTCTGTCCACCAAAGCCTAAGGCCTGCTAAAAGTACATGATGTCCCCTAAGTCCCAGAAAATTTACTGTACTTAGGATTTTTTAAGAGAAAATAGCTTTACACGAACTTATCTTCCAATGGCAGATGTTATGCCTCTCTCTACATGAAAAGTCAAACCCAGGTGAGGGCTGTCCTACAGGGGGCCATACGTCTACAGGTGAAAAGGGCTGTGGCCATGGTACCCTGAACCAGATGTGGTGCCAGGTGTGGTGACTCCTGGCACAGCCATGATCAGGGCTGCAATCAGGGCAGCTAGACAGACTGAAGGCTGAGTCTGCCAAGGAATGGGGCCTTGAAGGAGCCCAAGTATAGGTGCCCATCATGTTCATGCACTTCGCTGACGTAGATGGCCGCTTGTCCGTCAGGATCGTGTAGGCTTCTCCAGAAGGCCCCACTGTCGCTGAGTTCTAGGACGAGGCTATACCATGGCAGAAACTTCATCACCATCTCCTGACTAAAGAGCTGGAAGGGAAGCACAGTGTGAAAAGAGTTTATCTTCTGACTAAGAGACTGTAAGTAGATCCAACCTTTTAAAAACAAGAAAACAGGCCCACAATGAAGTAGCTAATAGTAAGCTCTACATCTCCAAACAAAGACTAAACATATAGTTTAGGCTTTCCCACAAATGAAATCTTAAACCAGTCAATCAGAATCCCCCCATCAGCACTAGTTAGGTAATCTGTCTGGTAGACTCCTGCTGTCCTCTAAAGGAAAGTGCTCTTGCAATTACCAACCTGATTTTTACTTAGTATGACATATTTGTTCTTGATCCCTTCTGCCTGTCAAAGTCCTTCATTTCGTACCGCTCCTTGGAGCTCCTTTCTGTCTCTGAGACTGGATCCTGCCTGATTCATGAATCATTGAATAAAGCCAGTAAGCACTTTAAAATTTACTCAGCTGAATTTATTTTTTTTAAAGACCCCACAGCCCCTCACTATTTGGAAAGGGCTCAGCTCCTCTAGTGAAAGGGAAGCCACATAGGGCAGAGCTAGGAATAAACCAGCTCCCTATTCCCAGCACAGGGCCTGTCCCACAGCAGGTGTTAAGTTCCACCCCCTGTGTAGATCAAGCAAAGGTGCCTCCTGTCACTTGCATACACGAGGTAAGGCTAACCAAGAACAAACAATGACAGTGGCTGTCTGACAGTTCTTATGTGATACCCACCAAGCTTGCCATGTAGGTACCTCTATGGGTGACCTGGCTGAACACAGAGAAGTACAAATCACCTCCGAGGAAGACACAACATGAAGCCAAGGTCTAGAGCGACATCAGCCCCAGAATGCCAGGTTAAAACTAGCACAGCCTCACCAGAATAAATGTCAAGCCCTCTGATTGTATTTAAGATATTTTGGCTGTGCATCATGCAAATGATGGTTCATGTAAAAGAACCTCAGCAAGTCAAAAAAACATGCCCCTGCTCTATGAAACATGACAATGGTTCTAGGCTCTCCTTGCAGCCAGTGTCAAGATCAAACACTTCTATGCTGAGCAGGAACCTTCTAGAAACCTAGCCCCTGGCTCAGCTGGGCCAAGAGGCCCACAGGGCTATTAAAGGGTTTTAGGCAAAAAAAAAACTGATGGCAACATGTAATATCTAGCAGAATAGAAGGATACTCATAGGAAATGACAAAGGACACCACTACATAAGATGAACAAATGAAAATTAATAGGCAGATGTCTACCTTCTTTTTTTTTTTTACTTTTTATTTCTCTTTTAAAGATTTTACTTTTTTATTTTCAGAGAGAGGGGAAGGAGAAAGAGAGGGAAAGAAACATCAATGTGTGGTTGCCTCTCATGTACCCCCTACTGGGGACCTGGCCCACAACCCAGGCATGTGCCTTGACTGGGAATCAAACCAGTGACCCTTCAGTTTGTAGGCCCACACTCAATCCACTGAGCTATACCAGCCAGGACTACCTTCTAATATAAGGAAAAACAGCTACACGATCACATATGTCCAATGAACAATGTCTCCTAGTCACTGGAAATGTTCAGACATACAAGGAGACTGTGTTCTAGAAGGTTCTATAGCAATCAATCAAAGATGCATTACAGCTCAAAATATTCCATAAAACCTTCCAGGACCCATGAAATGCCACCTCCCATCAGCCATTACTCCTCCCCTCTCCACTCTCTCCATCTTATCCCTAAAGAGATCCCATACCTTCCCATTAGCTTAACTAGTCACTTTTCTAGAAAGTTCTCAAACTTCTACCTCTATTTTCTGATGCCCAGTGCTAAATTCCTCACTGCCCAGGACCAATCTCCATCTGTACTTTCTAACAGCTCTTCAAACTCAATAGACTCCTCAGCTCAGGAGATGGGGCTCCTGACACCAGCTGCTGACACCAGAAAGTCAGCCCTCACATTTAACCCCTCTCTCAAACCCCGCAAGCCCAGCATCAAGGTGTCTTGTCATCTGCTGTGCATGTACCACTCCTTCCCTAACCTCTCCCCACTCCCTCTCCTGGCTATTCCAACCACCTCCACACAGGCTCCCAAACCCAGTGGAGCCCTACAACAGGCTGTTCTCCACACAGTACCTACAGTTATCTTTTTAAGACATTATTTGTAGTACATTACTCCTCTCTCAAACAATTCAGTCGAGCAGCAGCTTGTGTGTCTGAGCAGGGAAGATGTGTGCAGACCAGGGAGTCAGTGTGAACAGGGCGAGGGAGAGGCCATGCCAAAGGAAGGGAGAGGCAGTAACACAGAGTACAGTGTCAGAGCTCAAGCAGGCTGAGACAGTTTCCCCACAGTGGGGTGGCCTGGCACAGGCTGTCAGAGCACAGGCAGGATGAAGAGGGTGTTTATCTGGGAGACAGTCATGCAAATATCAAAGCCCTTCGGAAGAAAGCCTGGCCCCCTCTCATAGTCGAGAGGAGGAAGGTTGGTGCTAGAGCCCTAGCAGGGGCCATGTGACAACGGCTACAGATTGGTGTATTTGGGGAATTGATCAAGTAGGTATGAAGGATAATGAGATCCAGGTTTCTTGCTATTAGAGAAAAGAAGTACAAATACAGAAAAGGAGAAAACTAGAAAAAGTCCTGTGGTATTGGACTAGAAATAAAGATACCAACATTATTTATGGTTTTCAATTTAAATAAACAGATGAAAATGTTAGCAAACATGTTTATACACACCATATATCTATCTATACAGATAGATATAGAGTATCTCTCTCTCTCTCTCTCTCTCTCTCTCTCTCTCTATATATATATATATATATATATATATATGCACACACACATATATACACACACACATGCATACATTCTCTGTTGTCCACTGAGGGGTTCTGGGAGCAGTGATACCCCAAAAAGTCAATGTGTACCCTTAGCCCAGATTTCTTCTAGAAAGAACCAGGACTCCTCGGGCAAATGGATGATTCCAAGAATGGTAGGTACATGTCCAAGGTCAAGAAGCCACACTGATGGGGCTCCCACTGGACAAAGCTGGACAACTGAGCAATCAAAACAAATAACGAGCCCTAGCTGGTGTGGCTTAGTGGACTGAGCACCAGACTGCAAACCACAGGGCTATGGGTTCAATTCCCAGTCAGGACACATGCCTGGGTTGTGGGCGAGAACCCTAGTATGGGGCACGCAAGAGGCAACCACACACTGATGTTTCTCTCCCTCTCTTTCTTCTTCCCTTCCCATCTCTAAAAATAAATAAATAAAATCTTTAAAAATAAAAAAATAAATGATAGTAATGGATTATACAACCCATTGAGTATAAGCAACCATGAGGTTATACTGATATTTACCCAGTTATAAAGTACCTACCCAGAAAATACTCATTAATTACAAATGGAAAAAGAATGACTTCACAGGAGAAGCCTGGCATTCGCCATTAAATCAGGTAATAAACGTTGCCACTACCAGCACGGGACAAGGTTACATCACTTCCCTCCTGACAAGACATACTGAAAACCCAACTTCACTTCTGTGGTCTCCCTGCCAGAGATGCATAACCTGAATCTAAGCATGATAAACACCTGACCACTCAAATGGAGAGGCATCATGAAACATAACTGACCTGTAATCTACCAACAGGTTAAAACCAAGGAACTGTTCCAGACTGAAGGAGAATAAAGAGATGTGATGACTACAGGCCACGCCTGATCCTGGACTGAATAACTGAAGGACATCACTGGGGCAACTGGAACAACCTGAATTGGACGTGTTAGTCACAGGTATCCATGTAAGTTTCCTGTCTGGACAGGTGGTCATAAGGGAAAATGTCCTTGTTGTAGGAAATAAACTAAAGTATCTGAGGATGATGGGGCATCAGGTCAACAACTTACTTGTAAACAGTTGGTGAAAAAATTCTTCGTAGCCTTCTTGCTACTTTTCTATTTCAGATATTGTCTCAAAACTTATAAAAAACCCACCCTCAATGACTTTGATTACATTTTTAATAAAATCTAACCTCCTACAAGGCCTGTGATCCTGGAAATATCTGAGGAGAATGGGGCATCAGATCAACAACTTACTGGCAAACAGTTGGTGAAAAAGTTTTTTTGTATACTTCTTGTTAATTTTCTAAGTCTGATATTGTCTCAAAACTTAAAAACAAAAAAATCCTTGATGATTTTGATCACATTTCACCAGGAACACATCCTGCCACTCCAGTTCTGTCTCATATTTATGGTCTTAGCTCTCTAATCACTCATGTATTCAATAATAACTTCTGAGTGCCTACTGTATGTCACACACTGTTCTCAGTAATGAGAACAAAGGAGTGAACTAACCGAAAAATAATACCTGCTCTGGGACCTCCAGTCAAGACGGCAGCACAGATAAACATGGCTAGCCTTCTCGTACAACCACATCAAAATTAAAACTAAATTATATAACAATCATCACTCAGAACCATCAGAAATCAAGTTGAATGGAAGCCTGACAACTATGGAATTAAAGAAACCACATCCATTCAGACTGGTAAGAGGGGCACAGACATGCCAACAGGCTAGTCCCAAATACACATATGCTGGATAAAAAATTGGAAGGGATATCTCAGGAGCAAGAAGTCCTAGCCCCAAACCAGGAAACCCACACCAGAGTTCCAGTGCCAGGAAGGTAAGTCCCCATAATATCTGGCTGCAAAAACCAGCAGGAACTGAGTCATTAGGGAAAAGTTCTGGAGTCCCAAGTAGTTCCTCTTAAATTAAAAACCCACACATGGACTTACGAAGACTCACTCCCTCTGAGCTCCAGAACCAGGGTAGCAGCTTGAAAGGTACCAGGGGGATACAGGGAGGAACTGAAGTGCCTGGCATCAAGGGAAAGTTTGCAGACAGCTTTCTCCCAGACAGAAAGACAGGAAGAGGCCACTGTCCCTTTTCTGAACCCTCCCTCCACAGAGCCACAAAGCCAGCAGGCGGGTGCTACATCTGAGACTCCATCAATCTGGCTATACCTGTTTGCCCTGCCCTAGAGATCCTGAGACTCCAAGCTGATGACAAACAGAGACTTTTCCATATGAATGGCTGGTCTTGATTCATGCTCCACAACTTCCTAAATCATCTCAAACAAGCAACAGCTGACCTCAGTGAGCTCCCAGACCCCCATACCTCTTGCTAAGTGGCCCTAGGCCCACACTAGTAGCAGCCAGCCTAGATTCACAGCTTAGCTTCAACTGGAAATCTCCAAGCATAAGTAGCAGCCATCTCAGATTGCTTTGTAGCCCAGGCAGGGTGGACCCACGCAAAAGACAGGGGAGGGCCAGCTTGGCCTGCACCACCTGGGAAACCCCAGAGCCTGCACATCCAATGGACAACTACAGACCACAAGGGAGCACTACCACCCTGAACCTGCATAGCTGATCCTGCACGAGGGTGGAGGTTGGTGGTCAGTGGTTACAGCTAGTCCTTGCAAATGACTGACTTGGGTAAATCCCTCCCACTGACCTGCCAACAGCAGTCAAGGCTCAACTACAAGAGAAGGGTGTAATCAGCCCACATGAAAGGCACAACTCGAGGACCCAGCTTGGGTGATAAGGTATGCTGTACCATTGGACCCTATAGGATGCCTACTACTTCAGGCCATGCTGCAAAGACAGAACTCATAGCAGCTCTACCTAATACATAGGGAGGCTGCCAAAATTAGGAGACAAAGAAACATGGCCCAAATGAAGTACAGATCAAAACTCCAGAAAAAGAACTAAACAAAAGGGAGATAAGCAATCTATCAGATGCAGAGTTGAAAACACTGGTTATAAGGATGCTCAAGGAACTTACTGAGGACCTCGACACCATAAAAAATATCCCATCAGAAATGAAGGATTCACTAATGAAGCCAAGAATCAATCAATGATTTGGAACATAAGGAAGAAAGAAACAACCATCCAGAACAAGAAGAACAACAAAGAATCCAAGAAAACAGGATAGTGTAAGCAGCTGCTGGGACAACTTCAAAGTGTTCCAATGTATGCATCATAGGGGTGCTAGAAGGAGAAAAGAAAGAGCAAAAAACTGGAAATCTATCTGAGAAAAATAATGAAAGAAAACTTTCCTAATTTGGTGAAGGAAACAGACATGCAAGTCCAGGAAGCAGAGTCCCAAACAAGTGGATGCAAGGAGGCCCCACTCTAAGACATAATTAAAATGCCAAAGGTTAAAAATAAAGAAAGAATCTTAAAAGCAGCAAGAGAAAAGAAGTTAGTTACCTACAGAGGAGTTCCCATAAGACTGTCAGCTGTTTCTCAAAACAAACTTCGCAGGCTAGAAGGGATTGCAAGAAATATTCAAAGTCATGAAAAGTGGGGACCTGCAGCCAAGATTGCTCCACCCAGAAATATATCATTTCAAATCAAAGGGCAGATAAAAAGCCTCCCAGACAAGAAAAAACTAAAGGAGTTCATCATCACCAAACCATTATTTTACGAAATGTTAAAGGGACTTATTTTAAAAAAAGAAGATCAAAACTATGACCAATAAAATGGCAATAAATACATATCAACAGGTGAATTTAAAAAATAAACTAAGAAAACAAGAAAAAAAGAGACAGACTCATGGATACTGGGAGTGTTTTGATGGTTGCCAGGTAGGAGAGGAGTGTGGGGGAATGGTTGAAGTGGTGAGGGAATTAAGAAGTACAAATAGGTAGTTACAGAACAACGATGGGGATGTAAAGTACAGTAAAAAAAAATGGAATAGCCAAAGAACTTATATACTTGACCCATGGACATTCACAATGCAGTGAGGAGTGCCTGAGGGAGTGGGGGAGTATTGGGTGGAAGGAGAAAAAGGGGGGAAAGTTGGGACAATTCCAATAGCATAATCAATACCCACTCAGAAGAAGTACACATTCTATCAAGGGAAAGAAACAAACACCCACCAGTAAGAGATTACATCCTTGCTGTAGAAAAACTGACAAGTACAGGAACTGAACACTTACTATACTCAGCAAAGTACACACTGTACATATTCTCATTACATTTTTTCATCACCTATTGAATTACCACTTCACTGATGGAGAAATTAAGGCAGAGACCTTGATATCTGCCCATGGTCCCACAGTTGATGTAGTCTTCTTCAAAACCCCTCTTCTTGCCCACCCTGCCATTCTGCCTCCTCCTAGGTTCCAATGGGAACAGATTCTGGCTCAGAAGCCAACAAGACAAACAGGAGGAACGTGTTGTTTCTGAACAGATTATGATTTCCTACAATGACCCATTAAACTCAAACAACACTGAAAGCCATGGGCCAGCCAGACTAAAAAGGTATATGAGGTCCCTCTCCAGGGCCTAGACACAGGTCCTGGCACCACATGGGCTCAGTAAGCTGCCTGGAACCTTCCAGGACTTTAAGTTACAAATATTTTATTATCTATTAAAATATTCAACATCAATTTCAAATACTATTCAGTCTATACAATGGAGCTTTTCAGAAAATAAGATTGCTTTCTGAAGAAAGCACCTGTTAGTATCAGCAAATACTTAGCCCCATGGTAAAACATGTTAAGTTACACTGGGGCATTTCATGGACATCACTGGAAAAAAGGGTAGGATGATGAACATTTAAAGGCTGTGTTGAGTCATTTAAAGGCTATGTTGAAGGGCTACTGGTGAGGGTGGATTATCTTTTTTTTTTAATGGAAAAGAATTTAGTGTACAACATCCTATAGAGGGGGATGACTGACCAAGAAGGAACAAAGCAGAATGAGGTACAAAGGTGAGTGGGTTTACATGTATGGCCACAAGAAGACTCATCTGATAACCCTTTGAGGAAAGGCCATGTTGTCTGCTAGTAGGAAGGAGAAGGCCAGTTTGCAGAGTTTGGAGTACAGGGTCTGAAAAAAGCCATCTCAGAGCAAGAGCGAGGCTGACAGGAGGATACAGGCCCCAAAAAGTCATGATGGTAAGAATGATGATAAAAATACCCAGACCTGAAAACTAGAAGGAAAAAAATCAGAGTCCAAATGTTTAAGTTTACATGTCAAACTGAAAAATAAAAGATGTATTAAAGAAGTCACTATAGAATACCATTCAGCATGGCATGGGCCCAGCTCCCAGTGGAAAGCGAGGTCTGATGCACAGGACCCA
The DNA here is from genome assembly GCA_004024845.1 of Tonatia bakeri. NCBI lineage: Eukaryota > Metazoa > Chordata > Mammalia > Chiroptera > Phyllostomidae > Tonatia > Tonatia bakeri. The sequence goes on from PVIA01009569.1 coordinate 52,141, forward strand.
CGCCCACGGACAGGCTCTTCCATGGGGAATCAGACCTGTATTGTACCTAGGCCGCTTTGAGACTTGCTTTTGCTAAAACTCCCTCACCCTGAATTGAGGCAGCAAATGCTTAGTGTAACTTCCTAAAGTCTGTGCTAAACCTCCCCAGTATGGAGTATAACAGGTTCAACCACTTTTGCCCTTGGTCTGCAACATCCTTCTCTTTGAAGTAATTAGCAGCATCCTCTCCTTTGTTTTCTGTAAAAGGCAACCACCTAACTCGAACCTATGCATAGTAAATAAGGACCATCATGTAATATGCCCAGAAAAGCAATAAAAGTCTGTCAAGGCAAGGGTTGGGGTGCTATCCTCTTGAGAGAGTGGTCATGCCATCCCTTTTCCTCCACAGGACTCAGTAGTCCATGTGAATTTGTCTCATGTCTCATCCACAATGTTGTGGACCCCACGAGCTGGGGTAAGCATTAGCCACTAAAAGTACTAAATATTATAAGCAGAACTAGAATTTCCAGAGCTATAAATCAAAAGAGATCATAATTGGATTCACCTTCTAATTATAGTTTTGGTTTTTGGAATTATAGTTTTCAGTTACCTTAAAAATCATTCTTTTAATACTAGGTCTCTCAGATAAGAAGTCCGACACTGAAAACCCAGGGTTGGAGCGAATGGTTGCCATGCAGACCCAGTACCCTCCGGAACTGCTGGGCCGGATGTTGTCTGGGAATCCAGGCAGGTTCTCTACGAACACGTCGGCCCCTCCCTTCATCAGGCCAGACACGTAGAATCTGAAAAATTCACCCAAGCAGGTAGGTATGAGTAGCAGCCCCCCAATTTAAGAAAAAATGTTAGCCAAGCACCAAATTAGTCTTGGTTCCAGTAAGTTTATGGAAACAACTATAAACATGTCCATTATAAACAAAGGTGTATCTACTGAAAGAAGCACTCATGAACCCTGGGTCCAGCTAGACAGAGTTTCAGGAAAAGCCAGTGTGCCAAGACCCACTGATAGGGAAAGGAACCTTGGATGCACAGTCAGAATTAAATTAAAAGTCTGCAGACTGTGACACTCAAGTAGTCTGAGAAATGGGAGGAAAAATGCACTCAAGTTGGTCGCTTATCATTTTTACACAAAGGAGAGGTGCCCTGCTGATTCTCAGATTCTGTCCATCGACACCTCCATGCCCATCCTGGGCACAAGGAGCTCTGGTGATCAGTGATAGCCCAGCCGATACTATACACACCTTCTTATCCTTGCCATGGTTGTCTCTGCCACCAGGATGAAGTCCTCTGCAGGAGAAAGCTGTACTCCATTAGGGAACCGCAACTGGTCCAGTAAAACCTTTACTTCCTTGGTCTCTGTATCATACTCTAGCAGGCTGTGGATGCCAACAGCAAAGGATCACACAGGAAGAGTACATGACTGTCCTGCTGGTTGGGAGCCTTGCTCCCCTCTGGGTAGGGACCTGAGGAAGGGGACTCAACCTTACACTAGAATGAAGGCCCCTGGTGGTCCCCTGCTCAAATATGGTTCAAGGTTGGTCTCTAGGGGCCCTTCCCCATCCACAGCAGCCCCAGGCAACCTCCTCCAGACATCCCCCAGTCAGGTCTCTCATTGACCTGGGAGCTGGCTTAGCACCAGGGAGGCCACCATAGCTCCAGCCTCATAGAAGTCCTCCTTTAGAGGGATGACCTAAAACCTAGGCCTGCTTATAGGTCTTTCCCAAACTGCATAGGCCACACCTGCACATGCACTGGGCTATTTTTATTTCTTCTCATCAAAGAGAAAGGAAGACCATCTTGCTCTGTTTTGTTGCATCCATCACCCATTTCCAGAAGCCACTAAGTTCCTATCTGAAATGCTGAAATATCATACTCAGAAATACTCCCAGGATTTCCAGAAGTAATAGCTCTGCTAAAGTTACCTTGCCTGACTAATGATCTTACTGAGCAGAAGATACAGAATACATACTCACCGCCCATCATCTGTTCCTTCCATAAGCAGAAGCAGATAATCTCGTCTTTGCCACTTGCTGCTGGAATCCGTAAAATAAACTTTCCTCCCATCCCGAGTTATTGTAAGATCATTTACAAAGGACATTTTCCGCCCCTCAATGGGTGTGTCAGAGGACACCAACAACGTCACTTCACCTGAAGTAGCAAAGAAGAAAAAAAAAGGAAGACAGTAAAGAAAGGAGGGAGAAGGAGACTTGCTTTCATTCTAAGTACTTGTATCTCAATTATTTCAAAATATTTACTAGCCTGACTTAAAAAGAAAAACTAAAATAAGTTTCTCCATGCCACGTCAGAACTTATTCCTTCTTATTGTAAAAACAATGTTTTTCTTTCTTTCATCTGTTAACTGATGAATTTTTTTTAGACGACATTAAAGCAAGACCCTTCCTCTAAGGATTAGGAATTTTTTCTTATTGAGACTGACTAAAAATCTATTAAAAGTCTTAGGTAAAAGGCAATTTTCTATTTGTTTGAGAGAAATATAAAATGTTCTATTCATTTGCTTTTAAATAAAGAAATAAGAAAGGTAGCACTTTTTTTAAAGATTTTATTTATTTTATTTTTAGAGAGGGAAGGGAGGGAGAAAGGGAGAGAAACATCAATGTGCGGTTGCTGGGGGCCGTGGCCTGCAACCCAGGCATGTGCCCTGACTGGGCATTGAACTTGCAATGCTTTAGTTCGCAGCCCATGCTCAATTCACTAAGCTATGCCAGCCAGGAGAAAGGTAGCACGTTTTTTAAAGAGTAGAACAAACATTTATTAAGTGCTAAGCTCTTTCCATGTATAGCACTTAAACTCTCACAACAATCCCACAAGGTAGGCAACTACATTATCCCTCTCCATAAATGAGGAAAGTGACCACAAAGAGGACAAATAACTTACATAGTCACAGAGCAAGCCAATGGCAGAGCAGACCCATGCAGTCAGTCTGTAGTGCCTGAACCCAGGGTCCCATGAACCACCCGTGATAACAAACCCCTCCATAATAGCACCCTCCCCTGCTAAGGCACATACAGCAAATGTTTATAATGCTGGTCAAGGTGACATCTTGACCAGTCAGAGGAGAGGAATGAAAGGAGGAGCTGGAGAAAGAAAATGAAGGCAGAGACAAAGGGTGAGGTTAAGAAAAGGAGGAAAGGCAGAAAAACAGAAAGACAAGACATAAAGAAAGACATAGGAAAATAAAGATGGAAGGAGGAGGTCTAACATCCTCAGAGTAAGTCCTATTGAGACCTGTGGCCAAAACATAAACACCAGAGGAAATTAGGATACTAACTACATGAACATGAGTGGGAATTTATGTGGTATTTATATTAGCTGATATTTGTAAGGTAATGCTTTTAGTACTAATCAATGAGTAAGAAAATATTAGTGTTTCCAGTAGACTGTATTGAATAAGTTCTATTAAATCCACTTATGCACATATTGTTTTAAAAATATGATATCATCACAGAAGGAAACAAAATATTGTCACGTACGTTTCCAGGGATTTACTTCAAATAGTCCCTTATATGCATCGGCCACAAAGAGGGTCCCATTGGGCCCTGCCCGGATGCCCAGGGGTCTCCCACAGGTAGGTTCATCATCTCGGGTTTCTACAGAAACAAATGGACATAATTTGGTGGCTGGTCTTGATTCTGTCTGTTCCCCCATCAATATACAGGCACCTCATCTATCCCTTCCTAACTACTCATAGTGCTGTAGAGAACAAAAAAGACCATGACATTGCAGACAGACCCCCCCCCCCCCCCCCAGTATTCCAGTACACTAGAATTTAGGACAACTGTCGAGCATGTCCAGAGGAACCACCTGAGAATCCAGATCTGGATATAAGCACAGCAACTGGTACCAAAGAATCACGTTCACATCAGCACCCTGAGACTTGAACAGTTAACTCAGGTTCATCACCAGGAACCAGGCTTCAACTCTAGAATCCCCACAGAATCTCAGGAGTTGGGAGGTTAATCCCAATAGCCTCACCATCTAGGAGCATGATGGCTTTCTCTCCACCTGGTATAAAGGGAGACTTACTATTTTATTCCTTAGATCAACTCTCTTGCTCTACTACCTACACTCTTTTAAAACCTGTGGCAATGCGTATTTACTGCAGGGTGCTTACTGCACAGTGCCCACTGTGGAAAGCTTACTGTAAGTACTTACTAAAGGATGCCCACTGTAGGGTGTTTACTATGGAGTACTTACTGCAGAGGAGCTTATAGCAGAAGCAGGGGCACTTGCCACAGAGTGCTTACTAGAGGTATTTAGAGCCAAAATATAGAGTGAAAAAAGGCAGGGTAAAGAACCAAATGTAGAGTATGATTCCATCCCCCATAACCATGGATGGCTGTAAGTATCCAAGAACAGAAAGATATCTGAAAAGTTATTCATTAAAATGTCAGTAACAGTTACATCTGAAAAAAATTTGAGGTGATTTTTTCTTTCTTCTTTGTACCTTTGCATTGTTTGCATTTCACAATGAAAATGCATCATTTTTACAAAAACATTCTAGCTATTAAAAAGTGATAACTAATATAAAGTCAGGACTACCAATGTGTGAACAATAAGATTATTCTACTCTAGTTTTCTAAAATTGAAGTGACTTCAGTGTATTTTTACTTTGAATGACACTGCTGAAATTTCTGAGAAGCTAAAGCAAGAATCACATTTCAGCATCCAAGTAATGACAAAGCCAACAGCTTTGTTCTAGAAGCACTCAGACAACACCTATTAATCTTCAAAGGTACCTCAAAAGTGAGCACAGGCCTCTGCAGAATGGCAAGTGGTAGGGCTGAGAAGTAACCAGCAATGTGCCATGGCCACTGCCTTGCTGTGAAACTGACATGAAAGATGACAACCAGGCACCATAAGGTCCAAGGACCACTGGCAAATAAAGAGCACGTAATAACACCCAAGTCAGGCTATCTGCCAGGTGGTCAGGGCTCTTTTTCTCCAAGGGTGAACCTGACTTACACAGGGCCATTTGGCACCTTCCTCAATGACTGGAAGAGACATACAAAAGGGGGACTGGAACTGACTTACTGCATGGACCTGACCCAAACTGGGCGATGGTATCTACTTCACCATTTTCAAATTTTATAACCCGGCCATCTGCTGTACCAGAAAACATCACATCTGTTTAAAAAAAAATAAAAAAAGAATAAAAGTATTACTTGGTTAGCCTAAGAACTGTGATCAAAGTACCTTCTTCTACAACAGAGCTGGCTTATTGGTGTTTTTCATCGCCAGAGAAGAAATGGCAGTTCTGAAGATGAAGGAGAAGTGATGTCTGGGAACCAAAAGTCCTTAAAACATCCAACAGTAAAATTGTGGGGTCCTAAGGTAGCTGCCTGTGATTAAACCTGACACCGGAGCAAGGAAGCAGCAGACATCAGTCGGTAATAAACCCATGAGGATTTTCTACTCTCTTGGGGTTAGCACTCAGGGACAAGTGTTCATGTCTGTCTCATATTAGTGTCTGCTGTTCAGGCTGATCATATCCAACTAAAAGGAAAGGACTGCTAGGAAGTCCCTCAGGATAAAATCAAAGCACACTTGGTACTCACTTCAGCAGCACATATACTAAAATTGAAAAAATACAGAGATTAGCATGGCCCAACACCAGGATGACAAGCAAATTAATGAAACATTACATATTTTTTATTTATTTGTTTTTTAAACCCTCACCCAAGGACATTTTCTCATTTCTTTTTTAGAGACAGAGAAAGGGAGAGGGACAAACATCAATGCAAGAGAGAAGCATCAACTGGCTGCCTCCTGTACATGCCCAGACAAAGAATCTTATGCAGCCAGGCCAGTATAGAACCCCCAGCTAGGCTACCTGGACAATGCTCCAAACAACTGAGCCATACTGGCCCAAGGCATATTACATATTTTTTAAATGTACATTACAAATTCTAAGGCAACCACAAAAAAAGCTTTATAAAAGTAACTGATATGTTAAGAAAGGATAGAAAATGAAACCATAAAAACTACAAAGGGTAGACAGTAGAAGACAAAATTAGGAATAAAAAACAAGGGCAATGAAAGAAAACAGTAACAAATATAGCAGCTGCTAACCCAACTCTTTTAATTCTTATTTTAAACATTAATGGCCTCAATATACCAATTAAAAGACAGAGAAGTCAGAGTAGATAAAAAAAAAAGAGTCTACATATGTTGTCTATAAGAAACCCACTTTAAATGTAAAAACACATATACATTAAAAATAGAGGACTGGACAAATATGTCAACACTTAACAAAAGAAAGCTAAGCTAGCTATATTAATTTCAGACAGACAACTGCAGAGCAAGGGTAGTTGTCAGGGGAATAAAACCCAACATTACATAATGATAAAGGTTCACTTACACATAAAGACATTCTTAATGTGTACATGCCTAATAACAAAGTGTCAAAATATATAAATCAATCCACTATTAGTGCTGGAGACTTCAGCAAAATACACAGTTGAACTAAACAGCACCATCAATCAACTGAATATAATTGATATCAACTAGGTAATCCAAATGGTGAGAATATACACTCCTCTCAAATTCACATGGCACACTCACCAAATTAGAACATATTCTGTGCAATAAAGCACACTTTAACACATTTTATTTTTTAATTTTATTTTATTTTAATTGTTGTTCAAGTACTGTTTTCTGCCTTTTACCCCCATTCCAGCCCACACCCCCCAGCCCTCCCCACCTCCCTCCCATTTCCACCTGCCCCTAGTTTTTTATCCATGTGTCCTTTATACTTGTTCCTGCAAACCCTTCCCCTTTTCCCCTGAAATTCCCTCCCCTCTCCCCTCTGGTCACTGTCAGCCTGTTCTCTATTTCAGTATCTTTAGTTATATTTTCCTTGTTTGCTTTGTTGATTAGGTTCCTGTAAAAGGTGAGATTATATGGTACCTGTCTTTCACCACCTGGCTTATTTCACTTAGCATAATGCTTTCCAGTTGCATCCATGCTGTGGCAAAGGGTAGGAGCTCCTTCTTTCTTTCTGCTGCAGAGAATTCCATTGTGTAAATGTACCACAGTTTTTTGATCCATTCATTTATGGATGGGCACCTAGGTTGCTTCCAGCACTTGGCTATTGTAAATTGTGCTGCTATGAACATTGGGGTACACAGGTTCTTTTGGATTAGTGCTTCAGGGTTCTTAGGATATAATCCTAGCAGTGGAATTGCTGGGTCAAAAACGGCTAAAGACAACAGTATTAAAAAGAAAACCAATCGTATGGGAAAACATATTTGCCAAGGACACCTCAGACAAGGAATTGATCTCCAAAATATATAAAGTATTCACACGACTCCAGTCTAAGAAGAGTCTAGGAATTCCACAGTTCTGCATTTTACAGTTAAGTCTATTTTGAGTTAATTTTTATTAAGGTTGTAAGGCCTGTAGGTCTGTGTTTAGATTTTTTGTGTCTGTGCTTGTGGATGTCCAGTTTTTCCAGCACAATTTGTAGAAAAGACTATCTTTGCTCTATTGTACTGCCTTTGCTCCTTGTCACAGATGAGGTGACTGTATTTGTGTGGCTCTGTTTCTGAACTCTATTCTGTTCCACTGATCGATTTACCTTTTCTTTTGCATTATCATGCTGTCTTAATTCCTGCAGCTTTATAGTAAGTTTCAAGTCAAGTAGTGACAGTTCTCTGATGTTCTTTGATATTGTGTTGGTTATTCTGGATCTTTTGCTTTTCCGTATTTAAGCTTT